>JAHKKF010511344.1:0-11361 GCA_019740295.1 Labeo calbasu
GTTTTTAACGCGGCGCGTCAAACCAAAAAAACGAGCCCGAGGCGTTCTTTAAAAAATTACGCTTTTACGCCTGGCGTTTTGCGCGTCGGTGTGTACACGTACATTGGCGCCCTTTGTTTAGTCACGGCGCGTTAAACGTCGGCGATATTCGTCCCGGTGTGAACAGGCCTTAACACTAAACAGTGAACGCTAACAAAGTAAATGATGTAAATTTTGATTTCATGAGGACTTTAAGGGAAACAGCAGATAACCGCTGAAAGAGTTGAGATTACTGTCATCGTCGTATATCCTGCTGTTAGTCCGAAGTCTCACAAAGACGACATCTCCAACCTCCAGGATCAACACGACTGCATTGGAGGAGCTTATCCCACCCTGAGACTGATGAGCATATGCTACAGCCACCGGCTGTCCATTCTTCACAATGGAGGCAGTTGATGCATGTTGTGCACTACCATGATCAAAGACAGTGATTCTGAACATGTACGCTCCTTTCAGTGGTGCTGTGAAAACACCTGAATCAAATAACAAGAGATAAAGAAGAGGTTCAGCTGTTTCCTGTATGATTGCTTAATTACCAAGCAGTGTAATAGTTTTGAAACATTTTAGATCATTTAATAGCCTTATTGACACAACTCAACCGCAGAGAGATTTGTATGGCACAGGACTCATTAATTGATAATTACCTGTTACTGGGTTGTAGGCGTTTCCTATGTTTGCAAAAACATTACTGTAGGTTAGTGTGATTTCAATGGTAAAAGGGCCAGTATATCCGCCTTTTCCAGGTTCAAACAGTGCAGCTGAAAATGCTATCTCTCTGTCTGTGATTGAAAAACATAAGCAATACTGTGATATATTACTGTATTGCACTGACAATGTATTATTAATATCATTCTAACACACTGTTTCACCTCTATTTTCCTTTCGCAGCTCCTCCACTTGACTCTGAGTAAAATTTGAAATTTCTGTGAAGGAATAAAGATTGTGCTAAGTGACATGTTTAATGCTTATTATAATAGATATCACGATTTACACAGTAAATACTCAATTTTACACTGTGCAGTGTACTGCACTGGTGTTTTCCTCTGAGAGAAACTGATAAGAGTGAATGTTCTGGTAAGATACCATCAGTTTTCTTGTTCAGCTCTTCTCTCAGTCGCGTCTCTAAATCTCTGTTTTTTACTTTCAGCTCTGTAACGGTGGCGGTCAGTTCTCTCAGTGCTGCGTGGATGTCAGGGAAGCTCAGATGGCAGTATTGTTGGCTGTCAGCTGAAGCATTACTCTGAGTGTCTATTTGAGGTGGATTCTGTCTTCTGTCTTCATTGCCGAGCTGTTGACTGATCTCATTCTCACCACGTCCTGCGTCTACCTGCTGCTGTACCACAAACACAAAGGTTTCCAACAACAGCAGGATACATAACAAACCCTTCATTCTTCACTGATGTTTGTGTCCAGCTCTTGCTCTGTCATCCCCACAACTCCTCAGGCTCTTTTTATAGTGACTTACTATCTTTTGGGTTTGACTTATATTGCTTCAGATAAAAAAAAATTGTTCTAGTTAATCATTTATTAAAAAGTTCTGGGTTGAGTAGATGTTTAACTTGATTTACAATGTTTGTGGCACAATGTTAAGCACAACAGAAAATAGATTGATATTGTTTGTCACACCACTTTCTGGTATCCATGTGCATCTTACAAAAACTACTAGGTTTACCAGCATAAAGAAAGAAAGAGAAAATTTACAGAGACAAAAATCAGCAAATAATGCTCACATACATAATGTTGAAGCCTTACTATACTATACAATACTACTGAAATGAGGAATGTTTTAATGTTTACTGTCTTAACTAAAGAATGTTTTGGCATTTATTTTTGTGCTGACTGATATCATGATGGAGTTTAACTTGTGTTGAATACACAAAATGTATTTGAATATTATTTCCCCACACGTGCAACAACATATGTATCAACCATGCATGCATTAATACATAAATAACAAAATCAATTTCATTCTTTCCTTGCCATTATTCTGTAATAAAGTTGTATACAGAATATACTGAAGCTGACAGCTATATGTGTAATGTGCAGTAAACAGTTTACAACCTTTTAATAAAGATATTCAACACAAAAACTAGTGAAGGTAAACATTACATATAATTTTGAAAATGATTTGCAACTTTTCACACTTTAGAATACCTTTAATTCTGGGAAAGTGATTTATAGACTCAAAGTAACATTTACAGTGACTTATTTTACAGTACCATAATGTGAGCTCCTGTTATGAACTGCTCCAAGACACTGAGGCTGAGGATCCAAACGCAGTGTTTAGTGAAGGATTATCCAAAAACAGGCCACGGTCATTTACCAGCAAAATAAGAGTAATCCAGACACAACAGCTCAGAAATTCAGTACCTGATACAAGCAAGACTTAGTGAAGAGTGACTGAGAAACCATGCTATATATAGGCAGAGGTATAGGCAGGTTCATCATGGTGTTGAACCTGGGCAATGGATTATGGGAGATGAAGTCTGTGACAGAGTGGCAATAGTCTGGGGTGGAGTGCCTTCTGGTGGCAATCAAGATCACATGTACATTGACTTGTTTTACAGTACCATAATGTGAGATAATTATTACTTTATTTCTTTTTTCTATTTGTCACGTAAGGCTGTAGTAAAGCACATGATTAAGGAGATGGAGAACAAAACAGTATTAATTATAAACCCCTAAACTGTAAACTCAAGAGATCACAGGAGAATAACAATAGATTACTGTTCGTAACCCTGTTTCTTTGAAACATTGGGCCTTACGACAGAGTTCTTGTGTGATTCATAAAACATTCGTATCCCGCCAATCCCGTTGTTCGAATTATCGTACATTGATAAATGTGGCAACTGAAAACAATCGTCATTTAAATATCATGCCCCTAAAAACACCCCGATATAGAAGACTTGCCCCTAGAGTTTACAACACAGAGAAACAAAACCCGGCCAAAAAGAGTAAATAAACTCACGAAAGAGAAACTGATTTTACTCTAAAAACATCCTTTAATTTGTACCTTGCAAACAATAGCATTAATTTAAACAGTATGTATATTAATTACAAATAAACATAACAAAACATTTATAAACCTATTTAGTTCTCCTTAATCCACAACAAACCCTTTAAATTTAATGGTATTACCGAACAAGAATGAAAAATGCGTAGCTATAAAATTTTATGTTAAACTGAAGTAAAACACAAATTAGGCTATAGTGTAGGATACAGAATACAAATGTTGAGCTAAAATAAATGAATGAGTAAAGCAAATCTAAACAGCACTGGGCTCACAAGACTTTCTCGTCAACATTTTTGCCATGTAACTTTTGGTTGCTAAACTATTATCCATGATGTAAACAAGTCTTTGTAGTTCACATGTGTTCCAGTTATCCACATAAATTATCCTAATTCACATGCGCAAAAATGCTTATTTCGGCGCTGCACACTGATTTTACAGCAGACCTTTTAAATTGAGCAGTGTAACGTTTATGTTAGGTTGACGGCAAATTAGTTTGATTAATGGCTGAAATGCCAAGTTAGCATGTGTGTGTGTGTGTGTGTGGGTGAGGCGCCTGCACGATTAGTTACATTTAATAAAGTAAAGATATGAAGAAATCAAATAAAATGCATTAAGAGTGTCACAAAAATTAAAGTGGCCTGTACTTGTCACATAGGTTTTCTTCTTTTGTTAGTCTGTTAATTATTTAAGAGAAATATATTTTGTGTATACTAGCCCTATTTATTTTATTCCTTTTATAATTTCTGTTTTTCTCCGAAGTGAGGTGTGTTTTTGAAGAAATGACCATACGCTCAATTTTCTGTCATACGTTCATTTCATAAATGAGGCCTATTGAGTGGAGAGATCTCATTATAATTTTATGTAGCCCTTACGACAGACTTGCCCTGCACATGTTACAGTTAAGTGTATTGTCCTTTTCGAAGTAATTCCAATCATATTTCAAGCATTCCAAAACCATCATGGCGAACAGTGTGCATCTGAGGTGTCTCTAAAGGAAATGATATATTATTTATCACTTTGAAGATATCAGCCAAATTTTCTCATCAGGCCCATACCGATAACACAAAAAATGTTTCTTGGCTGATACCGATATGGTGGCCGATATATCATGCATCCCTACTCAGATCAGCTGTAACAGTTTGACCTCCATCGTTTTGATTCCGGAATATAAGTTAGACAAGAATATCTCAGTTTGAGCGATTGAGGTGTTGTGTTGCTGGATGTAATAATAAACATAGTGGTTGTCATTTACTCCCGACATCTGAGCCACTGAAGATGCAGAGGATTACGTTTGTTTGTGAAGGGAATGCACCTCCCGATCTACATATATCCGTCTATGTTCATGCAAATCACCCGTGATCCAGCTTCACTTACAGCACAAGTGAGTATAAGGGTTTTTTATGAATCTTTGTGATCACCTTTCCTAATAAAGTGCTAGTTAGCAAGTTTAGCAGCTAAATGCGGCTAAAGTAAACATGCTCGTCACTCCACAGAGAGAAGAGAGGGGCGGGCCGAGCAGAGCTCATTAACATTTAAAGGAACAATCCCTCAGAATGGGTTTATTTTTGCAGAGCTCATTTTGGCAAGGTAAAAAGGGTGTTGTTTTACACAACCATTAAGAATTTTTAACCAAAGTATATTATAGACTTTTCATTAAGACCCTAAAGAATCATATCAACTTGTGGAAAATGGGCATCCGATGACTCCTTTAAGCAGAGCTCACAAGGCTGCCGTGGCCCTAGTGAATTGTGCTCTGAGCCCCACTGGTGGCTGCATTCCCTTAGATTCATTTACCAGAGAGATAGCTTCCACGAGACAATGAGAGCAGCATTGCTTAGAAATGGGATTCCCTGTGTTCAGGGGGCTCAAGAAATAAATCTGGAGCTGATCACTCCTCCTGACAGGGCTGGTCCCGTCGGCTGGTCCCTGCACAACAGGACATAAAGTATTTAGTCTCTGATCCTTTGGGGATCACAAGGGATCCCAGTCAACAGGTGACATCACACCATTCTCATAGTGTGAGTAATATGTGAGCTCACTGTGAATTCAAAATGTTGAGCAGGTTGAGAGGAGGCACCAGGGAGACATTTTTCTTCCTGTTTCTCAACATTATCACAGTGATATCACAGTGGTGTCACATGATGAGCTCAAAACAGTATGAGTGCAGATAACAGATAACAGATTTTTGTTATAAGAACCTACATCTGGCTTCCAGTCACAGCCTTAGATGAAATCAACTGAAATTAAAGAAGACATTAAATCTCTCATGATCTCAGCAGAGAATGATTAAACAACTCCACAAACAGCTTCACCAGCTTCAAACATTACTAACCACACTTTATTTTTGTCATACGTCTACAAAAGTGCTTATTGAGAATTAACAGAGATTTTGATGTTTTATTGTTTTGTTTGACATTGCCATCACGGTGATTAGTTTTTGCTTTAGTTGTGCTCTTGACCCTTGACTTGACTCTGCTGTGTCATTTAAAAAAAAAAAAAAAAACAAAGAGAGACATCAAGAATCAGTGTATGAATCTCAACAACGTTGACAATCAAAAGTCTCATGCTGCAATGCATGCACCTAGCAACTGGTTTCTCTGCAGTAAGTGCACTCTTTTAGCTCACTGTTACCTCACATTGTGACCACATCACGAGTATCCTGGGAGCTCATGGTGAGATCAAATTGTTGACTGGGTAGATATAGAAATGAAACTGGGCTAAGTCTGGCGTGCTTTACAGTGGGCCAATTCTGGCTTGTATGCAGCAAATCTGGCAATAAGTACACAGATGGGCAAGTCTCTGGCAGGTGAAAATTGAACTGAAACTGGCTTGAGTTTATGGAGAGATATTGTGAATGAGGTAGATGAAAATATCAGCAATTGTCAACTTTAGTGCAGTCAGCAGTTCGCTTGACAGTAAATATGAATCTAATCCTAAAGTATCTATTTTTTAATACCATTGTTGGTAAAGTGTTATTTTGGTTTCCGATCACCAAGGAGAGGCTACACAAATTTCCTAAAGATGGCGGTTGCAACAGAAAAGTCACGTGACTGAAACCCATTTATAGGTAAATATGAATATAGTCTGATGCTGAAAATATTAGTGTTTAGGTGCTTTGTTTTGCTGGAAGAATACAAAGTGATGTTTCATTAACAAATTTCGGGAGGAGCACGCGCAGATAATTAACACGGCCAATTCATCATCAGCAATTGCACTCTCTATCCAATCAGCACAAGAGAGAATCCCTATAAATAACTGAAGCAGTCTCACTTTCATTTTCTCTCGTCTTTCAGCATTCAGTTCGCTCCTTTTGCTACTGTATCACAGCCCCGAATTTTCCCCGTCCAAATAATGAGATCTATACCCGGGATTTTTCGGATCCTCCACAGCAATCCACATGATCACTCCTTCTCCGCCAGTCTTCGTTGCCAAGCACCAGGCTCCATTGTGGCCAGCCAGCCACATGATTTCCCCGACGCCGAGGATTAACCTCGCCTCCACTGCCGAAACTTCAAACTTGCCTGCCATCCTCGTATCACTTGGCCGCGCCAACAATTCCTCCGATCGGAAAGCGAACCATATTTAAGCCCCAGGCAAACGCTCATTATTCCGACGCATCATTCTCGCATCAAAGCCCCGAACTCGATCCACTCGAGCAAAGCCCCGAACTTGCCTTGCTTGACACTTGCCTTGCTCGACACCGCCATTGTCCCGTACAAGACCCGGCTCTTCGCGAACATCGGGTCGAAGCAGCAGGCCTTCAACGAACCTGGGCCATGCTCACCCCACTCACTCGCTTCCCGCTTCGGCTCAGCCTTCCACCGTGGCTCTTCTGGCCGCAGCGCCGTTTGTAGCCGGGCCTCTAGCTTCTGTTTCTAGATGCTAGCGCGAGGCCGCCTCGGTCATGTAGTTTAAAAAAAAAAAAATAAATAAATAAAATAAAATAAAATAAATAAATGAAAAAAAAAAAAAAAAAAAAATTCAATAAAAATGCATGCCTTTTATCATTTCTAACTTTTAAAGGTTGCCAAATAAATCGCTATAAAAAAAATAGCTACACTTGTTGCTAGGGTAGTCTGAGAAATTGTTAAATTTGGCAATAAAATTGCTGTTAGCAACAATGCAGACTTCCCAGACTTTCAGTATGTCCTGCCAAAAGTCACAAACCATCCCACTTCCCTGTGGCCTACAGTAGCAGAAGCAAGCACAAAGCTGCCTCCACTCGCAACGCAGGCCCTCACATCTCAGACTTTTCCATCTACTACCCCTAACCCCTTTTCCTTCCAGCGGCCTCCAGGTCCCACAGCAGACACCAGCGCAAGGACGCCTCCACTAGCAGCGCAGGATACACAGACTTCCAGCCTTTTGCCCTGAGTGTCACAAACCCCATGGCCCACGGCTACAGCAGCTGAAGCAAACGCGAAGCCGTTTCCGCTTGCAACACAGGTCCTTGCATGTCTTTCCTCCTGTTACTTCTAACCCCTTTTTTCTTTTTCAGTTGCCTCTAGCTCCCATAGCAGATGTTAGCTACATAGACTTCATAGGCTCTTCAGGATGTCACTAACCCCTCTCCCTTCCCATGACCTACAGCAGCCGAAGCAAGTGCAAAGTGCACATCTCAGTCTTTTCCAGCCACTCCTAATAACCCCTTTTCCTTTCCAGTGACCTCCAGCTTCCATAGTAGACGTTAGCATGAGGCCACCTCCACTAATGGCGTAGACCCATCCACAGCCTTTCCCTTACCCCACTCATGCCCGCAGCCCCACCATCCAACTCTAGTGTGAGGCCGCCTCTGCTAATGGCGCAGGCTACAATGCCCGCCACTCCCTGTCTCCCCCTCTCTTCTTCAGCTATCGTTTACGGGGCTGCCTCAAGCATGAGCATGCCTCTATAAGCGGTTCCGGCAGCTATCTTTTCTCCTCTCCCCTTGCATGCCCTTCCTTCTCTTTAACTTCTGCCATTCCTTACCCATCCCTCCAAATGCTCTTGCCTTGGAACCAACCCCTGTAGCCAGCAGCATCAGGAGTCTTCAGAAGTCAGAGGCCTTCAAAACCTACATGCGGTCAGACCGCTTCCATATCAAAGAAGCTCACCGAATTCTCATCAGACGACCCCTCTAACACCAGTCTATCCCCGTTCACTCGAACTTCAGACCCGCCATAGCCATCCCCTTTAACACCACCAAAATCACCCATAGCGGCTCATGTACACTTCAACCATCCCGGCAGCACCCCGCTCCCGCAAGGAGCCTTCTCCGTTTTCCCCACTGCCACAGCAGCACATGCGACTTTCTCTTTTCACATACTGCAGCAGAGCATGCTTCCACAGAAGCCACATTCTCTTTTCAGATGCCGCAGCAATGCCCGCTCCCGCAGGCGCCTGTATCTCTACTTCCCACTCATCTCTACTTTCCACTGCCACAGCAGTGCCCACTTCCACAAACCCACATCCTCTTTCAGATGCCGCAGCAGTGTCTGTTTCTGCAGAAGCCACATTCTCTCTTCAGATGCCGCAGCAGTGCCCGCTTCTGTAGAAGCCTCATTCTTTTTCCAGATGCTGCAAGCAGTGCCCGCTGTTCCTAAAATCCCCTTTGGTTAGGCACTTGGTACTTCAATAAAGTTTTGTCTTTCTCTTTTTTTACTCTCCCGGGCTGACAATACCCTAAGTTCCCCCAAGAAAAAATTTTTGGGGGTGGACTTTTGATCCACCATGGCCGTCTGGACTGTGTACTTGGCCATGGCTCCCCGAGGGGGGGTAATGTCACACCCCGTGGACGGTTTCTTTGGTTTTTCCCTGTGTATGCCCTTATTTGGTCCTTCCTGTTCAGTTTTCAATTATGATGTCTAATCGATCACACCTGTCCTCGTCTGATTAGCCTGTGTATATAAGTTTGGTTCTGTTCCCCGTTTGGTTTGTCGGTTCTTAACGTCTCTTAGTGCTGTTTCCGTTGTGTTGCGTGTGGATTCCCTGCTGTTCCTGTTCGTTCCTGTTCCTGTGTTTGGATTATTTAATAAACTCTATGTTCCTGATCTCCTCGTCCCAACTCCTCATTCCCACACACAACGCCTGTGACAGCTTGTTGCTTACACGTTACATACATTTATTTCTTTATGCTCTTTATGGTTCCCAATGTTTTTCTCAGTTCTTTACTACTTTCTAAATATCTACAGTTATTTTAATGAAGAAACAGGATAATGTTAGAATTAGAAAAAAAGTGAATTAGCATCAGTTGCTCTATGATACACAGATATAAATGTTAAGTCTTAAGTCATTTGACACCTATGGACCAGTGAGGTGGGAACAAACTGATGAGGGGAAAAACCTATGAGGAAATCTTCACCACAGGGTTGGCCCCCGAGGCCTGTTGCACTTCGGTTCTTCCCTGGGCTCCTCACGGGTCTGTGTGTGTCCTAGTCTGTGCCTGTAGTTGGTGTGCGAACTTGGTGTGCAATCACTCCACCCTCTAATGAAACATAACTCATAGCAAACATCATAACCCATAGAGGATAGGTGAGTGACTGGAGTGTGCTGTAGTATTGTTTTGGCTGTGAGTGTACTTAACCAGAGTCCCCCAGTGGGAGGAAGTCAACTTCCTTTTGTTCTATTTACAAATAATCTTTTCATCTTTGTTATAGATTACTGGGGTAATTAAGAACTCACAGCCTTAACAGTTAGCACCTCAGCAAGCTGCCCCACGAGTCTGGTGTAGTGGGGAGGGTCTGCTTCAGAGTTGCAAGCAGACTGAGTAGGAGCTGATTTACACTGTTTATTTCTCTTACATACTTTTTGTTTTTCCTACACTCTTTCATCCAGTGTCCAAGTTTACCACAGTAATGACAACTGCCCTCCCTCTTTGGACATTTACGTTTCTGTTGGTTCTTTGTGTTGACCTGAAAGGATGCTGCTGCAATCTTTACTCTTGCTTTAACATCAGAGTCTCTTTCCCAAGTAGCTAAGCAATCTAGGTTACTTCTGAGAGTTCTGTTAGACCAAGTTAGATCAAGGAATGGCAAGGCTTTTCTGCACTCGGCTACAAGGCCATCTGACCAGATGCGGACTAGGGGTCCCTTGTCATCTAGCACACTTTCAGAATCATCAACTATTCCACTGTAAGTTACAACTGTCTGCCAAAACCTTTCAATGTATTCATTCACAGTTTCTTTACGAATAGCAAATTTGCTATTTTTATGCACAGCCTCACTCAGAAAGATGACATAACGGTCGTATTTTCAAACTATAAAAGGCACGCACAGTTTCACTGGCCAGTGTCCTGGATGACAGCCACATTAACCAATCATGATCAAAGCAGTAAGGTAAAACAACCAATAGGAATTGTTTCAGCATGGTAGCGAAATGTATTTAGTTTTATTGTTGTTAATGATAATAATTATATTTTAACATGTACATTTATATTTTAGAATAGATTTCATGAATTAATAATAATAAATAATAATTTAAAAGGCAGAAATTTCTTTGTATGTTGAAGACATGATTTAACATACAGATCTTATAGCATCATAGCAGATCATTTAGCATTAAACATTTTTTCATTATTATTGTACTATTATTATTATTATTATTATTATTATTTAAGCTAAAACTTGTTTGTGAAGGTATACATGCTTATTTCACCGTTGACTTATAAGTGTTTTTTAAACATATTTCAACCATTTTACATTTTAAGGTATTGTTTCACTAAAACATCAACTGACCTTATTTCAACCATATTTCAACGTTGAATTTCGTTCATAAATTTACAGGGCTTTGTAAGGGGAAATACAGTTAAACCCAAAGTGTAGGTGTGTGGTAATGAAGGCCAGGAGTCAGCGATGTAGTCAATCGAAGAAAATTTTACTGAAGAAGATAGTTTGCAGTTTCATCAGCAGAAGCCAGCTTCAACACTCTCGACGGAGTTCGTAGGTCGCTCTGCGTACATGTTAAAATCACCAGTACTTATACTCTAACACACGTTGCTAACTACGCAAATACATAGGTCAGGAAGATTCTGATTCAAATCCAGATAAACTTAGTAAATCTCCACATATGGACATCAAACTCAACGCATATCTATACATGATTATCTAAGTGACAAGTGAACCCGGGTCAGAGCAACAGGTCGCTTCAGAGACCTATTTCTGAACAGGATGCCAATGTAGTCAGCTCTGCTGTGCTCCTAGACAAAGACACAGAGACAGATACACACACACATATAATCGAACTCTTATCCATCTTCCAAGGTTGGCTAGTCCTGGCAGGGCTCTTATCAGTATGGTTGGTTACACATCCCACTATGCGAACAGCATCAAGGA
>JAHKKF010511347.1:0-11444 GCA_019740295.1 Labeo calbasu
AGCAGTGATTGAATTTCTATTTGCTTTTGATGCGACGCAACACGAAACAATGTGTCACTCACATTCAGCATAATTAAGTGTCAGTCGTTAAGCAACTGAATGCCAGTGGGCGGGGTCTATGGTGAGAAGATGACTATTCGTCGATGTCTTGCTCTGGAGGCAGTGTTTATGCACACATTTGTGCCCGGGTGACAACACCTTGCACCTCAGATCCAAACTAACCATTTTTGTAGCTTAATAAAATAAATGTTTTGTGTATAATGAGGAGGACATTTTGAACTATCAAACTTGCAGGATGTTTTGATGGTACAAAGACCTCTTATATGTCAAGGCCAGTTTGATTTCCCCTTTAAAATAACTGTTTTCTATTTCAAAGGCACAGTTTTTACTGCTAGAGGGCGCATATTCAAAGCAAACAAAGAAACAAAGGCGTAGTTTAATGATGCCGTTATTGAATGTGGAATCATGGGAGTTGTTGTCTTCATCCCCACAGCCAATGCAATCCGTCGGGACTCGGGCAGAAATCATGTCCACGGATGAGCTAATGTATTAAAGAATTATTAAGGTCACTGTAGTATGAAGAAGGGTGAGGCTAAAAGTCGTGGAAGCAAAACGAGGACACTGGAGCGATTGCTAATGAAGGACAAGCACAATACACGGCTCGAAAGCAGCGGAACTTTTATTATGCCACAGTCGACCGCTTCCGCTTCTTCCAGTAATGCGTATATAGGAAAAAGCAGCGCTGTTTTATCAGACTAGATACATTTAAGTGTGTTGAAAGTTCTGTTATAATGCTACTCTGTGTGTGTGTCACCTGTCTAATAAAATGCATAACATATTAAAATCTCTTTGGGGTTTCCATGTTTTCTAAAAAAAAAAACTGGAAAATTGAGGGCGTGTGATGTCATTGGCAGGCGACCCAATGACACAGGCAGTTACACTAGTCAAAATTGCTTATTTCTCTGGATTTAAACATTCTTCTAAACATTTGGGATAATGTAAATACACAAGTCAACAAAATATATAACATTGTTCTGGTGGTTTTTGACTGTTTTGATCAAAAATTCTTACATATTTGTGCCTTTAATATATTTTAAAATTCAATTTATTCCTGTGATGGCAAAGCTGAATGTGACATCTAGTCTTCAGTGTCGCACGGTTCTTCAATAATTATAATATGCTGATTTGGTGTTGCTTAATATTTTTGTAGAACATTTTTCCAGGATTTTTTTGATGAATACAAGTGTAAAAGAACATTCAATATAGAAATATATTGAAACAAAAGAAATGTCTTTACTGTTACTTTTGATCAATTTAATGCATCCTTACTGAGCATAATTAAAAAAAAAAAAACTTGTTCCACACATGACCTTTTAACCCCACAACCCAGAGTTTGTCTGAGCCCAAAGCCTATGTGCTGATGGCATGTCTATGTCTGTGGTATGTCGGCACCGTTTTGTCTCTTTGTTTTGTTGCTCTCTTGAATATTTATGCCCTTCAAAAGGGGACAAAGGGACAGAACCCAAAACAGCTGAACGGCCCACCAAAGGCACACACACACACACACACACACACTACAAATAAAAAATAACCCAGAAAAATACACAACGCAGCTAGACATTCTGTGGTCAGGCTGGACTTATTTGTCTCTAGTGAAGCTTTGAAATATTTCATGTGTCATTTTATGAACAGTTCTTCAGAGATTAAGTAAACAGCATGGACAGAGAATGTTGCTGTTTCTTTCTCTCCACTTCCTTTTGTTTGATTAGACAAACATAAAAACAGTGGGGTATGTAAACATGCGCTGCGCTCAACCAGAGGATGAGTTTACAAGACTCGAGAGGTGGGAAATGATGCTGATCAACTCCTTTCTGTAGGGACGGAGAGAGCGAGAACACACACATTGTATCAGACGTCGCTGTAAAGAAATGACACCTACAGGCTACAGATGGTCTGTATGGACTGTGGTGACCTGTGTGAAACCACTTTCTGGGTGACAGGCATGAGGTTTCTCATACATTTGTGACTCACTTAGTGTGAAAGCTCCTCTGAACCACATGTGACAGCAATGAGACTTTTCAAAACACCCCAAGTCTGACCTTTTTAAGAAGACTGTAATCACCAACTGTAACTCTAATAGTACGCTGGCTTTTTCAACTAAAAAACAGACTAAAACAACTAATCAGTTTGCCAAAGCAGGTTTGGGAAGATGTTAGTTACACTTGCTATGGAGTGTCATTTAGCAGTTTGAGATTTTCCTTGGCGTGTCAGCGTGAACTGCAATGCTAATAGAGCACTTGAACGTGCGGTCGTGCACAGAGACCAACAGCCAAGTCAAGATATTTGTTAAATAATATGTTAAAAATCAGTTCACCAACACAAGGGTGATTAAATGATTACTTATTTTTCATTTTTGGGTGAACTATCCCTTCACAAATAAGAATTATTCAAAATTTTTTGCAAGAGTGTGTGTGTGTGTGTGTGACAAAGATGTCACCACAAAGATGGCAATATCCAAATCCTTGTCCTAGTGAGGACATTTTTGGTCCCCAACAGCTTATAAATCATACAGAATGATTTTTTGTCAGGTGTCAAAAGTTTTTTGAAAATCTAAAATAGCAGAAAGTTTTGTGTGAGGAGTAAGTTTAGGGTAAGGTGGTAGAAAACAGTTTGTACAGTATAAAAACTATTACGTCTAACCGACCCATCATATGTTTGTGTATATAAAGTTGAGGTCAAAAGTTTATATACACCTTGCAGAACCTGCAAAAAGTTAATTATTTTACCAAAATAGGAGGGATCATACAAAAATATTTCACATAAAAGACGTTTACATATAGTCCACAAGAGAAAATAACAGTTTAATTTATAAAAATGACCCCATTTTTTTGTTTGTTTGGGATTTTTTTAGTGATAGTTGTTCATGAGTCCCCTTTGTCCTGAACAGTTAAACTGCCTGCTGTTCTTCACAAATTCTTTGGTTTTTCAGCATTTTTGTGTATTTGAACCCTTTCCAACAAAGACTGTATGATTTTTAGATCCATCTTTTCACACTGAGGACAACTGAGGGACTCAAATGCAACTATTACAGAAGGTTCAAATGATCGCTGATGCTCCAGAAGGGAAAACGATGCATTACGAGCCAGGGGTGTAAACTTTTGAACAGAATTTATTTTGCCTAAATATCATATTTTTTGTCATTTAGTACTGCCCTTCAGAAGCTACAGAAGAAACTTACATGTTTTCCAGAATACAAAGTAAGTTAAATTTACCCTAGTCTTCAAATTCAAAAGTTTCCCCGTCTTAACGCATTGTGTTTCCTTTTGAAGCATCAGTGAACCTTTTGTAATAGCTGCATATGAGTTCCTCAGTTGTCCTCAGTGTGAAAAGACAGATCTCAAAATCATACAGTCATTGTTGGAAAGGGTTCAAATACACAAAAATGCTGAAAAACCAAAGAATTTGTGGGACCTGATGGGCAGTTTAACTGTTCAGGACAAACAAGGGACTCATGAACAACTATCACTAAGCAAAAAACACAGCTGTGGATCATTTACGTAACAACACAGTATTAAGAATCAAGCTTATTTAAACTTTTAAGCACTATAATTTTTATAAATTCAGCTATTGTTTTCTCTTGTGGACTATATGTAATCGTCTTTTATGTGAAATACCTTATTCAGGTCAGTACTAAATAAATAATAAAATAATTAACATTTTGCAGATTCTGCAAGGTATATGGAAACTTTTGACCTCAGCTGTATATATTTATATGGATAAAAGTATACACCTGACTACTACACTAATAGGGACTTTAATGACATTGCATTCTTAATACATAGACATTAACATAGAGTTGGTCCTCCCTTTGCAGCCATAACAGCCTTCACTCTTCTGAGAAGGCTTTCCACAACATTTTGGAATGTTTCTGTGGGAATTTTTGACCATTCTTCCAGGAGAGCTTTTGTGAGGTCAGGCCCAGTTCCAGTTCATCCCGAAGGTGTTCGATGGGGTTGAGGTCAGGGCTCTGTGTGGGCCATTCACGTTCCTCTGTCTTTATGGACATTGTGTGCGCTGGGGCACAGTCATGCTGGAATAGAAAAGGGCCGTCCCCAAAGTGTTCCCACAAACTTGGAAGCATAGCATTTTCCAAAATGTCTTGGTATGCTGAAGCATTAAGATTTCTGTTCACTGGAAGAACCCGTGAAGAACAGCCCCATAACACTATCCCTCCTCCACCAAACTTTACAGTTGTCATAATGCAGTCAGGCAGGTAATGTTGTCCTGGCATCAACCAAACCCACTGCCCTTCACACTGCCAAGAACACACAGAACATGTTTCCAGTGCTTCATAGTCCAATGGCGGTGTGCTTTACACCACTCCATCCAATGCTTGCCATTGTACTTGGTGAGGTGAGGCTTGCGTGCAGCCGCTTGACCATGGAAACCCATTCCACGAAGCTTTCACGGCACAGTTTGGTTTTTTGTGCTGATATTATTGCCAGTGGACATTTGGAACAACTCTTCAGCTATGGAAAACAAAGAGCGCTGGTGACTTTTACTAGGGTGACCATACGTGCACTTTTCCCAGACATGTCCTGGCCAGGATTTCTATACTGCCTAAAATATCCATATTTAGGCTTTGATGTCCCGTTTTCATACTTGCTTTCGACTTGAAACACCGCCGTGCAGACTAATTGGTGAATGACACTGTAACGAGTGGGGTGGGGCCGCGAGCCTTGGGAATCTGCTTTGCTTTCACTTTGCAATAGATGCAGACTGCATGGCTAGGAACTTAATTTTATACACCTGTGGCAATATTGAAACACCTGAATTCAATAATTAAGAGGTGTGTCCCAATAAAGATGTCCTTACTACACTTCTGGCCCTGGGAACATTTCAGTTACTTTGCTGTCTATGCAGGGTCAGAAAGCTCATCAAAAATATCTTAATTTGTGTTCTGAAGATGCACAAAGGTCTTATGGGTTTGGAACGACATGAGGGTGAGTAATTAATGACAGAATTTTCATTTTTGGGTAGACTATCCCTTGAAGCACCACTTTTTTGGAGTTATTCCCATCTGTAAGCTGCTTTGGATAAAAGTGTCTGCTAAATGAATAAATGTAAATGCAGCATGTTGGACTGAGAATTGCAGAGCTGAATCCCTGAAGCAATAAAAGAGTGATTGCATGAGGTCATTAGAAAGAAAGAGCGAGAGAAAGAGAAAAACAAGTCATAATTCCATATATCCATCATATAAAATGGACATTCCCTAAAATAACATACCTAGCCCCACAGAGGGTTATTTTCAGTATGTTCTTGGTGGCTAACACCCTAGACAAGCCGAACTGAAGCAGACCACCATCAGAGTGCCGTTGCATTCTGTTTTCCCAAAACATTCCAAGCATCGAAAAAGAAAAGAGAAGAGGAAAGAAAAGAATAATCAGAAGTACTGTGGTTTGTGTCAGCAAGGATGACCAGAACCTAAAACATCTTGTAAGAATAATAGTCGTAAACTAAAAAAAGGGAATGAAAAAGTGTTGGAATGGCTTTTGTTAGAACTGTAAATTCCATACCCGGTTCTGAGCCACGGTGGTGAGAGAGCAGAGATGCTATTCCCCTCTCTGTCGTCCTGGGGGTCTGACATGCACTTACACATACGCAGGGAGACTGTAGGGAAAAGCAGAATCCAGAATGTACACGGCTGTGTGGTTGTGGTCGGTATATGCTTGGACAGGATAATTCATAATTCCTTCACCTCTCTTTCTCCTTCTATCTTTATCTGTTTCTTGCTTTCACACACACACACTCACAAAACACACTGGCACGCTTCAGAGAACATACACACACCAGCCTCATGCCAAAGGCAAACTGTGAAACACCAGCACCCGCAAAAACTCTCAGAGCGGGAAAAATCCACATACCAGATTTCAACAGCTTTAACGCTGAGCGAATAAACAAGACTAATGCTACATTTTGTCTTTTTTAATTCCTCTCTTACACCCCCTCTCCCCCTTCCTCCTCCATCTTATTCCCTCTTGCTCTTCCCTTTAGAGACAGAGAGGAAAAAAATAGAAAAAAAAAGAGCTGAAACAATGGTGGAGCGGTCCAAAACCTCCCTGGCTTAAAACAATACCATCAATCAAAGTAAGCAGAGAGAACAAACACACAAATTTATTAAGAGGAGCTCTCCAACGCTTGAGCGCTTTAACTCTTTACGGTCAGACACACACACAGGAAGTACCTAATTACTTTATCTGCACAGCAGAGGGAGAAAGCAGACACATGGCTTTCCACAGCCGAGGAGATTAACGTGAAGAACTGTGTTTAGTGTTCACCCAAGGCTCTGTTCATATCAGATCTCAGCCAAGGGCTCATCTTCATTTCAGCTCAAGGAAACGAGAGTCTCTAGCCTAGAGAAAAGAAAGCCTTCATGCATATATTAACCTAAATGGGCCTGCAGTGAGTTTAGCCCCAGGTCGTCTGGCTCTGTGCTCTATGGCAGAGTATATGGCAATTTCATGTGCTTGTAATTTTACAAAATAAGAAGAATAATACTAGGCTATGTGAATAGTTGGCAGGCATGCTCAGATAACATATCTTCCAGTATTTATTGACATCTATTGTAATTTTCTACCTGCCTACAAACGTGCAGCTTTGTGACAAAACCTAAATTTGAAAGAAAATCTGAGCAGTTGTTTCGAAATTATAATCAAATTGTTGCTGTTTTGGTCATTAAAGTTTGGTCAAGTCAACCTTTGCAAATTTTGTAAATATCTGTTCAAGTGTGGTTTCCAGAAACACTGTATACTGGACAGGAACCCAACAACAACCAATAAAGCAGTAAGAGAAATCCTCAGATCCTTTGTCTGCTGTTGGCAGTTTACCATGGTGCATACTGATAAGAAGAACAAAGCAAGGGCCAGAATCAACTTTAGTCAACAGTTCATCACCTTTACAATCAAGTAACTATCAGTTTTGCCAAAGTCAGTTTAAATAAACAAAAGCATGGAGATATTAAAATAGTGTTTATTTGATCAAAATTACAAAAAAACTTTTTAAAATTAAAATCTAATTAATTCCTGAGATCAGAGCTGAATTTTCAGCATCATTACTCCAGTCTTCATTGTCACATGATATTTCAGAAATCATTCTTATATGCTGATTCATTATCAGTGCTGGAACAGTTGTGCTGCTTATATACAGTATACACAGTTTTATGCAAAAGTTTGGGGGATCAAGTTCAAGGTAAATTGTACTTAGTTTGTCTTCCGGGCAAGTATCTTCTGTTGCTTCCGAAGGGCAGTACTAAATGGGAAAAAAAAAAAGATATTTCAACAAAATAAGAAAAAAAATGGACATCCTGTTCAAAAGTTTTCACCCCCCGGCTCTTAATGCACCATTTCCTTCTGGGGCATCAGTGAATGTTTGAACCTTTTTTAATAGTTTTGTTTGAGTCCCTCAGTTGTCCTGTGAAAAGGTGGATCTCAAAACCAAGGGTTCCCAACTTTTGAGGGGGGTTATATCTTACTCAGGACAGTACTAAACACAAAATAACATGCATTTTGTATAATCTCTCTTATTTTGTTAAAATTATTCACATTTTCACAGATTCTTCAGGATTCTTTAATGAAAAAGTTAAAAAGAACAGCATTTATTTAAAATAGAAATCTTTTCTAATAATATACACTACCGTTCAAAAGTCTGGGTCAGTACAAAAAAAATTGAAAAGAAATTCATGTGAAAGAAATTAATACTTTTATTCAGCAAGGATGTGTTAAATTGATAAAAAGTGATAGCAAAGATTTATATTATTAGAAAGATTTATATGTTCATTTTCTTTTTTTTCTTTTTTTTTTTTTACATTTTATTCATCAAAGAATCCTCAAAAAAATATCTCAGGTTCCAAAAAATATTTGGCAGCACAACTGTTGCCAACATAGATAAAAATCAGCATATTAGAACGATTTCTGAAGGACTGTGTGACTCTGAAGACTGGAGTAATGGCTGATGAAAATTCAGCTTAGCATCACAGAAATAATTATATTTTAAAGTATATTAAAACAGAAACCAATATTTTATATTGTAACAACATTTTTCAATATTAATTTTTTTCTGTATTTTTGATCAAATAAACGTAGCCTTGACAAATTCTTTAAAAAACATTACAAGTCTAACTGATCCCAAACTTTTGAACGAGTGTATGTATTTATTAAACATTGATATATTTATTTATTGTTTTTTTAATCATTTTTATTGTTCTTTCAATAGCGACTTCAAAACATTTGGCCACCCTGCTAGGTAAATGCTAAACAAAACCGCATACTCAAGGTATTAATCATACAGCCCACCTGGGTGGTTCTAGAAATTTGATTGTATCAAAAAGCAAAAGTATTTTAACATCTGGTATGTTCCACTCACATACATACACAGTCTTTTCAAAGCAAGACTGCTGAAGTGATTTATCTTGATGATCTCTTCTTGTTAGTCCTTTATTTTTTACGCCAAACAACTGTGTGTGGGTGGGTGCTAGTGTGCATGTGTGTGTTTTCAATTAACAAAACAACAACAAAAAAAGATGAAACACAGTACTGCCACTATGAAGACCCAGAGGTTACAAAGGTGAGCTGGAAACATTCATGGTTAAGTATTATAAAGTGCCCACAACTCCAAACTCCAGATATCAGAGCAGAAAATCCCTGATCGCCTCGCTCTGCCTTTCCTCATAAATGAGAGTGAACCATGTAAGAGCTCTGGGATGCAGTCCCTAACAGCATTCAGCATTCCCCTGTTCAAATTGAGCATGGCTTTGCCTCGTTCACTCTCTCTCCCCCTCTCCTCTCCATCCATGCTGAGTGAAGCATGAGCAGGCATCCCGCTGCCCCCCTGCTGTGCACAGAGCACAGGGAGCGGAGTACTCTAAACATCCTCAACCCACGTGCTTCAGTCAGGATCCTGCTCAGATTATTAGTCCATAGTCCAAAACCCATGAAATCCCAGAGGCTAAGTCCACAAAGCTACGTGCAACCAGAGGTAGAATGCAGTCAGAAGTGGGACTGGCGAGGTTCGTTAAAAGCGATTATGTGTGAGAGGGCTCTGACACCTCGGCGTGCCGAAGAGGGGACCATCTGGATGTATGGGACGGGTGGTGTGTTACGGTACAGTTTGATTTCTGAAAGTGAGGAGGCTTACCCACAGAGAAAGAAATGCTTTGTGCCTGCCAGGCACAAAAAAGCTGAGGCTTAAAGAGCTACATGGCTTTGAAATATTTGCTTGAAACAAGTCTCGATACTCACACATGCGAAATCCGAGCTCTCCCGACAAAGCTTCTGGATCTGAAGGCAACAGTTGGAAACGGCTACGTTGGCGCCACATGTGGAACTGCGTGCTCTCACGTCAAAATCGACAACTTTTCTTTTAGTGACAAGTTCACAAGCCATCGGCCAAATTCTCCTAAACTCACGTCTATGCTTGACCATGTACATAAACAGCCACATTTGAGGTATGGCTTCATACCAAAGGCCCACTCTGAAATACAGCAAGTGCTTCTCAGAAATCCCTATAGATGCAGTAAAAACGTCACCATAAAGGGGGATTCATGTCTGATCTGACTGTATAATTTTAGCGTGAACTGATATCTCAAGAAAAGCATGATAATATAAAACTGTTCTGTGGGAGAGTGAGCGAAAAGGCACTGGAAATTACCTAAAGTACTTTGTGTCCACTGATGGTCTTAAAAGTTACTATGAAGAAAAAAGAAGGTGAGGTGATGATGTGATGCTCATTTCTGTTTTTTCTCTTTCTTTCTTTTTATTAGACAGAAAAGTAGTGAATGCACCCAATTCGTCAAGGATAACACAATGAAGTTTAAAACAAAACTTGTTTCTATTGTGGTCCTTGATGTAAATCACAAACTCCACTCAAGGCAAATTAAGTACAAATTACCTTGATCTTCAAATTCAAAAGTTTTCACCCCCCAGCTCTTAATGCGTCGTGTTTCCTTCTAGAGCATCAGTAAATGTTTGAACCTTTTTAATAGTTATGTTCGAGTCTCTCAGTTGTCCTCAGTGTGAAAAGATGGATCTCAAAATCATACAGTCACTGCTGGAAAGGGTTCAAATATGCAAAAGATGCTGGGAAAATGAAGAATCTGCAGGACCTGGAGGATTTTCTGAAGAACAGTGCTCAGTTTAACTGTTCAGGACAAACAAGGGACTCATAAACAACCATCACAAAACAAAACAAACAACAAAAAAAAAAAAACAGTCGTAGATCATCCGGGTAACCGCACACAGTATTAAGAACTAAGGGTTCCCAAAATTTTGAAAGGGTTTTTTTTTAAATAATTTCAGCCATATTTTGGTCTTGTGGAGTATATGTAAACATCTTTTATGTAAAATATCTTACTCAGGACAGTACTAAATTAAAAAAAACTCTTATTTTGTTAAAATTCATCACATTTTCAAAGATTCTGAAAGGGGTTCCCAAACTTTTGCATAAAACTGTATTTATCCTATTTTTGAATTTTAAAAATTAAAAATGCAATTATTGGATAAAGTAACTTAATTTTAATTTCCTTTTTTTCTATTTTTTAAGGTTAGCTCAGGCTGTAAAATGTCATGTGGTGTAAATCCTCACAAACCTGTTTTTTAAAGATTTTTTTTTTATTCAGCAACGATGCATTAATCAGAACAAAAGTGACAGTAAACTATTAAAAGTCGACAATTCCAATGTTACAGACGATTTCTATTTCACATAAATACTGTTTTGTTTGAATTTTTGAGTCATCACATCACATTATCCTGCAAAAAAAAAAAAATGTATCAAGATTTCTAATCATATGCTCACCCCCACGTCATCCAGGACGTTCCTGTCTTTCTATCTTTTTTCAGTCAAAAAGAAATTTTTTGAGGAAAACATTATAAGATTTTTCTCCATATAGTGGACTTCAATGGGAGACAACAGGTTGAAGGGTTCAAATTGCTGTTTCAGTGCAGCTTCAAAGCGCTCTAAACGATCCCAGCCGAGGAACAAGGGTCTTATCTAGCAAAATGATCAGTCATTTTCTAAAAATAATAATAAATAAATTTATATACTTTTTTTTACCACAAATTCTTGTTTTGGTCTGCATATAGCTCTGCGATGTACATCTGCGACTTCACGCATTACGTAATCAGGTTGGAAAGGTTACACGTGGTTAGTTCTTTGTCTGTGTACTTCGATTCAAAAAGGTAGTGTAGGGTGAAAAATTTCATTTTCTCCTCCAACATTAAAATCACCCAACATCGTTGTTTTACCTTTTTTTGTATAGGGTATTTGACTTTCTTTTTACATTTGCATTATAAACACTGGGTCGGTACTTCTGCCTACGTCACGCATGACCTTTCCAATGTGATTGCTGAAAATTCAGCGTTGCCATACAGGAATAACTTACATTTTAAAAT
>JAHKKF010511349.1:0-12875 GCA_019740295.1 Labeo calbasu
TATTAAGACTGATGTGGTTTGGAATTGGTAAAATGTGTTTGGAAAAAAAATATGACCAGAATATCAACATGCCTAATAATTCTGCACACAGTGTATTTACAAACGGCCACTCCCACTCTTACGGCAAAAAAAAGGTGAATAACGTTACTCAAATAACGTTAAACGACGTCAGTTTTAGTTTGGTCCAGTTAATGTATAATGTCTTTTTGTCTTGTGTTTACCAGAACAGAAACGTATAACTTTTCTCTTCTTCTATTTACTCTGTCATTTAGAAGGCGGGAGTTCCATTATTAGAGCGTTGCAGTTTTACTGTACTGTACTGCATTACTGTACATTCTCAGTAACAGGAGTGACACGTCAAAGTGGCACGTACATTTGTAAATTGAATTGAAAACGGTCTGTTTTGATGTGTGATACTGCAAATAGGTATTTCTTAGTTTAATTCATTTATTATTCTATATATAACACACTGGTTTGTAGTGCAGTTATACTTTAACCCTAGATTGCCTGTAGTAGCTATTGAAGCAGAAGTCCATGTTGTAAAATTAGGATGGAGACATATATATAAATATGTATGTATATATATATTTATATATATATATATATATTTGTATTATTATTATTTATTTATTTATTTATTTATTTTTTATTTGTGGCGGGTCTGCATAGTAATGAACTGTACTATAAGTATAAGGAATTCAGATTGAATGTTTTTGATTGAGAATTAAGCTGACTTTTTTTTTTCTTTCAGGTTAGGTGCCAGCGTGATTTGGCAGTGTAAGTTGTGTCACATGATCCTTCAAAAATCATTCTAATATACTTATTTTCAGTAATAATGTTATGAGAGTTTCAGCTTTGCTTCACAGCAATAAATTATTTTAAAACTTTTTGACACTATTAGTGTTTTTACTGTATTTTCGAGCACATAAATGCAGCCTTGGTGAGCTGAAGAGTCTTCTTTGTGAACATTTACAAATTGTAATGTTTACAAACGAGACAAGTACTGTATGTCATTATGTGAGTAATGTAGGAAATAATGTTTAGTTTCTTCCACAGACCAATTGTTTTGTTTCAGAAGACCTCAATACATCGCCAAGCACCAGTGGACCACAAAGGGATCATAGGTCTTTTGTAATCTGCTAAAAGTAAGTTTCTAACTTTTATTTAAAGAAATAGGCTTTTTTTTTTTTGGCTTTGAGTTTGTATTATTGGTTTAATGCACAATGATCATGTACAGTTGTGCTCATAAGTTTACATGTCCCTTGCAGAATATGCAAAATGTTAGTTTTATAAAAATATAGTTTTATAAAATGTTATAAAAAGTAATAGGGATCATGAAAATTGTGTTTTTTTTTTTTGTTTGTTTTTTGTTTTTTAGTACTGACCTGAAAATTTCACAAAACAGATGTTTATTTAAACTCCACAGGACCAAACAATGACTGAATTTATAAAAAATGATTCAGTTTACATACCCTTGTATCTTAATACTGTGTGTGGTTTCCTGGATGATCCATGACTGTTTTTGTGTTTTGTGATAGTTCTTTATGAGTTCTTTCTCATCCAGGAAACGACACACAGTGTCAAGATTTAAGGGTATGTAAACTTTTGAATGTGGTCATTTAAATTAGATATTTTGTCTTGTGGAGTATATAAACATCTGTAGTGTTAAATTGTTTAATCCTAATCCTACCCAATACCTAAACTTAACAACTACCTTACTAACTATTAATAAACAGCAAATTAGGAATTTATTGTGGGAAAAGTTGTAGCTAATAGTGAATAATTTTACCCTATTCTAAAGTGTTACCGTAAATGTATGAGCACAAGTATATATGTGTCATGAACCCACTCCTGTACGTCAGTCTGCTTGCCACCAGAGGTCGCTTTGACACTCACATCTCACTGACTGTTACATCACACCCCGGACTACGTTTCCCATCTGCCATTGTCGCTGTCACCTGTACCCAATCAGAGACACTATTTAAACCCCGGAATTCCTGTCAGTTGTTGCCGAGTATTGGTTTGCACTTAGCACAAGTTGTGTGTTAGCAACTGTACGGAGCCTTAAGTCTGTTAGTTTCCTAGTCTTGTCTAGTTCTTGTCCTAGTCTTCTGAGTCTTGATCCTTTGCATTGTTTTATCGTCTTGTCTGTCTCGCTGCCTGCCTATTGAAACCCTCGCCTGTCTGGACTACTCTATTACCTCAACCTTCGGATAACGTTCACCTTGGATCGACCTTCGCTTGTGTTTTGGATTACTCTTTTGTCTTGCTGTCTATACCTGCCTGCCAATGTCTGACCCTGCCTGCAATGACCATGTCTTTGTCTCGTCCTGTAAATAAAAGTTTGCAAATGGATCCGCCCGCTTCACGCTTCATTCCCCACTCCGTAACAGTATGACATTTTCACCAGCATTCAGAATGGGATTTTTCTGTTTGATTAATATGAAGTGGGCCATTTTCCTTTAAATGTTTTGCATAGAAAAGTGTTATCATTATATTTGTACTACTTAAACTTTTCAACCCAGCACTTGCTCAGATTTGTGATTGTGTTAAAAGTATCTAATTCCTTACCTTGCTTTCTGGCCTAAACAAATTTTAACATGACAGTACTAAAATGATTAGTTCACTTACAGAATCACAGTTTACTGATAATTTACTCACCCCTATGTCATCCAGAATGTTCATGTCTGTCTTTCTTCAGTCAAAAAGAAATTAATGTTTTTGACGAAAACATTCCAGGATTTTTCTCCATACAAGGGACTTCAATGGTGGTCAGTGGACTGAAGATTAAAAATGCAGTTTAAATGCAGCTTTTAGACCCAGATGAGTCCTCTGCAATCTGACTTTGCTGCAGCATGGAACCTTTGCATTATTGACACACTATTGTCCTATATAATACTGTAAAGTTGCTTTGACACAACCTGTTGTGTAAATAACAAGCTGTATAAATAAGCATGATATTAGACTTGATATTGGTTAGTTGGTTATTAATTTTTGTTTGTCTCTCTCTCTTATTTATTCAGGAGGAGTCTGATGAACCAGATCTTCCTGATGTTCCAGGGATAGTTTGCTAGATCTCTTCCAATAGCATGCTATTATTACAGCTTCAAGTGAGGGTGCTTTTGCTTGAACCCCTGTAGAACCGGGCCTGTGCTTGGCTAAACACTCCAAACTACAACACAGCTGACATCAGGGATTCTCATCTTTTGAATGAGTAACACTTGTTTGCACAATTACTGTCTGCTCTAATTTTTTGGCATTATACAGTATATGCACCCAGCCTTATCACTAACAGCAGTTATTGAATGTAAACCTGTAAAATAAATAATTTTGTAAAATGTTTGCATTTTGACATTTACTGTTGCTGCTGTCTTGTCCTTTTCAATTTGAAGCCAGATATCCTTGTACACATTGCCTTTACAGGTTTGCCTTGATATAACACATTTACTTGACTATTGTTAGTGATGAGGCTGGGCAATTTAGGGCAAAAACAGTTTTAAAAGGTTAAAAAGACTTATATTTCATTTATCGAGATGTACCAAAGTACATCTGCATTTGATATTTGTTAATGAAATGCGTTTGCATTTTGAGGTTGTAAAAGTTTTGTGGTATTGTGGAAAATGTTTTATTTTTTTTTTAAACCTTCTACAGTGTGTAGAAATTCATTTTCCACAATTAACAATATATTGTTGTATTTTAAATATTCATTTTCACTGTGTTAAATGGGAGCGGTTACGAAAATTCTGTTCAATAAAAGTCATTACTTAAATACTATAGAAATGTGAAAGTAATACCACACGTTACCGCAAAAATATTACAGGAATATTACATACTGTACAACAAAATCCTGTGGTAAAATGTCCCAAAAAAACAACACAATACTACACAGTTACCTCACAAATTGTATGTGGTACTTTTGATGTATTATCATATGGAATACCACAGGACATTTTTGTAAGGGGAACACGCTATCAGAAGAGCCCTCCGCTGATGAACGGTATCGCGGTGCTGAGAAGATCGGGCAGGACGAAGGAGTGGACGACTGCGGTTGTGCTGGAGCGATGGTACAACAGGTGGGACGGAAGGCTCGCTGCCGTGCTCCGGAGTCAAGGAGGGAGCGGAGGAGTCGGCGGCATTCGCCAGGAGGCCGGAACCTGCTGCCGTCCGCCATGTTGGGGAGGAGTAGGGAACAAGGACTCGCTGCCGTCTGCCCTCAAACCAGAGAAGCCATTGCCGTCCACCAAAGGATGTCCAGTACCATCCTACGGCACCACGAGTGAAAGCCGCTCAGCTGGCTGAGCAGCAGCGTGTCCGGGAGACGGACAGAGAATTTTTATTGTTGTTGTTTTTTTCCCTCTCGTTTGTTCTAAAACATGTGTCCTTATATTATTTAATCAGAAACATTAACATCCCTTCCCAGATAATGGGGTTGTGAAATGTCACTCAAATGATCTAACAATCCAATTAATTCAAGATGGATAAAACAAAGTACTTTTACTTTTGTTCTTATTCAAGAAGCCATTTCACCTGGATTTGTCAGGGAGGACAGATTTCATGCCAACTTTAAAAGTATAAAAATACAGTTTGTAATACCAATTCACCTCATTGACAAACTCTCTGCTTTGGTCCCACAGGATTCTCACTGGGCAGCCGTGTCTGCACATTAAAGAACCACATGTTTCTTGCTGCTTCCATTGGCGAATTGGCCTTCAATGCCAATGCTTCAACCCACTTGGAGTAGTAGTCAGTGATCATTAGTATAAAGACATTGCCATTGAGTGGCCCAGTCAAATCCATGCTGACATACTCCCAGACTAAAGACACCTTAAATAGTTTTTTGTTGTTGTTGTTGTTTTTGTTTTGTTTTGTTTTGTTTCTTCTCGGGCCCTGCTGTCATGACTGGCCAGTACCTTTCACATAATGCATTTCGGGTTTTAAGTTTCCCACAGTGGCTTCCAATGGGGCTTATATGGAGTTGTCAGAACAACGCTGTGCACTCCTCCTTGTTTTTTTTTTTTTTTTTTTTTTTTTTACTGCCTTCCCTCCTCCATAGTACAGCATGCCATCTGCAGCTATAAATTAGTTTACTTTAATTTCTATCAGATTGCAAATTCACGTTTGGTGCTCAAGTTATACCCAATTCAAGGCGCTTCTGGCACAAAACTGACTTTGTCACTAACCTGTGACTCTGAACTTTGCAGCATACCGCCTCAAAATTTGGCGTTCCCTTTTACTGTACTGCATAAGGAAGTCATCATTTGTGTGGAGATGTAAAAGTTCCTCATATCTTCCCTCCATGATATCACAAGATGTTTTTTTTTTTTCTTTCACTTTTTTAACTTTAAGAAGAGAACTCCACAGCTACTTCCATCCACCTGCTTCTCGTGTTCAAGCGTATGAAATGTTCAAACTTCATCCGACAAACTGTGGTTGCGCATTTTTAGACAATTCCTAAAAACATAAGCATTCAGACGCTCATTCAACGACCAAGGCAATGCAAGTATCGTACTGTAATAAATTCAGCCACCACTAGGGCCCACTGGTGAACTTCTGTATTTCGGATTAATACCTACCGCCACCACCTTTGATTCAAATCCGGTCTGGTCCGTGAGGAGCACTCAAACACACTCAAGAGTAAGAATTACAAAGAATATACTTTATTAACAATAGCAGCCATATGGCATTGTCTCATATAAATATCTTGATTAGGTACACCAGTCATATAAACTCATTAATCCGTGAACACACATTTAAAAGAGTACCCGAGCACACATTTCAAATTCACAGCAAACAGTAAATAGTGAGGCATTTCATACACAGCACCCGTAGTTAGAAACTCCAAGCATAAATCACATGCCCTATGTGTAAGAACCAGCACAGGCAATCAATAGTTAGGGAGACAAAAATCACTAATAGCTGAACACAACAACGCCGCACATGAATCGTATAGAATTAATAAAATAGTTTCGGACTTCCCTGTCCCGTCACTGTGAGGACCAACCCACCACCGCAACATATTTGCACCCCCTTCTGACCAATTTAAATAAAACTATTGCATTTAATTTAAATTAACCAAGATATGTAAATCACAGTGCAGAAAGTTACATTTTTCTTTAATATTCAGCAGTGAAGGAACTCCCATATTCTTAATGTGCAATAATCATTTCAATCATTTCTGCACATCAAGCAAGTTTTTGTTTACTTTTTGAAGCTCACACACAGTAATTTGAAACACACACAGTAGTAGAACTTTAAAAATAACCTTATTTGTTTTCCAAAGATGAATTAAAGTCTCATGGGTTGCATCTGGTGATTCTCACCAAAATTTAACAATAGACTTAATACAGAAGTTTAAGTGATCACACAGCAGGATCTGGTACTTAGAAGGTTAATCATCATATGGTGACGGGTGCATATGGACCACATGGTCCTCCTCTTTAATATTCTGTAAAAAAACACATCACACAAGATATAACAACAAAATTATAATAGTAGAAATATGACATTCATAAATGTTTTATCTTCCTCCTACTGCTAAGAAAACGTGGCAGATTAGATCAGGTTCTCAATGGTTTTGCTTGAGATTATACACTGGACATGCAACAGTGTACTAGTAAACATCCCATCAAAGATGAAATCACTAAAAATGGTCAACTTTGATTTCTTTGTGACTTTAAGCTACTCTTGTGGTACAAAACTATAAACATGATGCAAGCTCAACAGGAGAATTTACCATTTTTCAAATACAAAGTAAAAGCAGAAGCGTAACCCTCTTTGCACAGACCCGTGGACCATTTCTTTGGTTGCAAGTATCATGTGACGTTTTGACTTAAATGTCATGAAGAACTTCACACGATACTTTCTAGCCTGCAAGTTTGTGGTCTGTTTTGTAGTATCTTGCTGCAAAGTGCTCTTGACATCTGACATCTGTTTTAGACATACTATTGACCTACATTTTAAGGCTTTAGTTTCCTGTCAGACTATTTTACAGCATGCTTCTGCCAAAATAAACACGATTGTTCACTTAATGTACTTTCAATTTCAAAATGGTAAAACTTTATTTAAAGTATGTAAAATTGTTTTTTCCAACATGTTTTTATTTTATATAATGAGTTTTATTAATGCTGAATGACAAACGTATGTCTTATATGAATTGACGCAGAGACTAAATACAGATTAAATGATCCTACCAATTTTGCTTTTCTTTTATTGAACATTGGCTCGGAATAAGTGATGATTTCTTCACTAGTCTGAACTGTTCAAACATAAATAGTTGCCTTAAACAACTAAACTCAATCGTAACTATATCTGTTTCTTTACAACAAATGCAATATTAACCAGAATTAAATGTAAACTTTAACACAAGTGTTTCCTACTGGTTTTATACAAGGAATAAATATTAAATATTAAATATTATAAAAATTAATATAAAATATTCTTTTTATACAATTAATAAAAAAAAGTACTTTTTTCATATTTCTTGTAAAACCAGTAGATTTTCTTCTGTCAGTTTTTCTACATTTCTTGCAGATGCAGTACATCATAACTGCTACAATCAACAGAGATCCAGCAGCAGCAGCAGAAATCAACACAATGTACAATAAAGGTAGACCCTGATCCGTAAAATGAGCTATTAGTGTGAGTGAATATGTCTGTCTGATCTACAACAAACACTATCAAACATCAGCATTATAACTAGATCAGCTAAATAAGCCAAAGCTGATATCAACACCAACATACCTGGACACGGCCAACAAAGTTCACAAGTGTCCAGATGTGTGGTCTGGTTGCTGATGGGATTGTTGATCACACAGCTGTAGGTGTTTTTATCCTGATATTCCACCTCCCGAGGTAGAGAGAGACTGATGCTGAGATCAGACACACTGATGCTGGACAATAAACTGTTTCCTTTGAACCAGGAGAGAATCACATTCACCACATTCACCACTGAACACACCAGTGAACAGTTTGATGATGATGATGATGATGAATGATTGTGTGAATAATCTCTGATAATATTAGGCATGGGTAGACGAGCTGGAAAACATGAATGAGTAGACATATTTTATAAAAAAAAAAAAAGTTAAGCTCAGTCATCAGCATTAGTGCCATAATTGTGATAAACACCATATATATAACTGGAAAGGTTCATATATATATATACCTTTCCAGTGCCAAAATTCCACATTATACTGTCATCTTCATGTGTTTCAGTAACATCAATGTGTAAAGTGACAGAATCTCCCTCCATCACTGACACCGACTCACCAAACACACCTGATGAACAAACAGATTTTACATATATTAAAACCTCTGCTGGTTTAAAAAGTCTGAAATCAGTCTGTAACCTTTAACAGCAGCAAAGACACCAAACAAAATTCAAGTCGTCATATGAACAGAGTGCTAACCTTTTTTTTTAAAAAAAAAAAAAACATGACATTAAATAGCGAAAGGCTATGTTTAATTCTGCTAAACACCTTCAGTATTTTCATGTTTTTATATTTGACTCATTATAACAGGCTCACTGAAAAGAGACCTCAATCCAAAGTAGATCTCATATCTGTGAATTTACAAAAGCAAAGCAGTAGGAGCTTTATTTCTCCAAAATGAAAATAAATTAAGCTGTAAAAGTAACTTACCAATCAGGCAACATAAAGATGACAAAACAAGTGTGTGAAACATTTTCTTTGGTTGTACAGCAGGAAAAAAAAAAGAAAGAAAAAAATTATCTTCAGTTGTTCAGCTACTACCTGTTGAACCCTCCCCCAACAGAGTTTGACCACCCTACTAGTTAACACACACTCTGAACGCATGTTATGTTTGTGTGTATGTGTGTGTCAAAAATAAAAACCTTTATCAAAAAGGCATTTTCATTTTTATTAATCAATTAATTATTTTATTTTATTGATATTTATTTATTTTTTTTTTATTTTGATGGTTTCTGAAAAGCAGTTTTTGACCATGTCAGAAATGGAAAAAGTAGGAGACTGAAAAATTAGAATTAGTCATTCTAAATGAAATGATAAATCTTATATATTTTAAAACCATTTCAGTTAAGAATATCTGCCATCTCTCATTGGCAGTCTTAAGTGTGACACATGCAGTTCAACATCTGAGTCAAACTGAAACCTGCTGTGGTCTGATTTTCTCCAAAAAATCGGTTTGAACTGTTGGGTATTGAACTGTTGCTCATGCAAGAGATCGTCCATTTGTTCGCTGTGTATTCAGTTTGTAGGTGAAGGGCTTCTTCCTGTCCTGCTTTTATGAACCTCACAGTTTGATTTTCCTCCTACACAGAACAGCTTTACAGCCAAGTAAAATTAATTCTAAAACTAGTCCTAAAATGCTGTCAAAAAAAGAGAAATGCTTCTGTTCGTCAGTGTATCATTAATTGACTTACTAAGCATTTTTTCATTAGAATAATTTTATTAATCTTTTTTTTTTTTTTTTTTTATGGTTTGATGCAATGCTGTAACACAGAAAGAGAACCCTAAAAATATTTCTGAAAAAAGTTTTTTTTCTAAAGAAGGAAAGGTGTATTTATAAGAAGTTTTGTTTCACTAAGTGAAAATAGCATCCATTCAAGGCTGTACAATTTTGTAGACACCTACTAAATTTTCCCTAGCAATACATTCGGTCAGTTAAACATGTATATATAACCACTGTTGTTGTAATTTTGGCCACATCAGAAAGAGTTTAGTGTTTCAAAATGAAATCCAATCGAATTCTAAGAATTATTTGTTTCAGGGACTTTGGAGTGGGTTTGCAAATCATCTGATTTAGATCGGAACTTTGTGTACCACAAATCATTTGACTTATGGGACTTTAGAGAGTATATAGAGAATCATCGTGCACCTCTAAGTATGGATCACAAATCATTTGATTTAGATCGGGTTCAAACTTAAATATTTTGATTCAGATTGGGACTTCGAAGTGGGGATCACGAATCATTTTATTCAGATCGGAATGTGGATCGCAAATCTTTTGATTTAGATCAGAGCTTCATAGCACATATCACATCATTTGATATAGTTTTGGACTTCGGAGCTAGGATCTTGAATCAGTCAATTTAGATCGGGTCCTTGGAACACAAATCGTGATTTTTTTTTTTTTTTTTACTTAGATTGGAACAGAGCGTGGATCACGAATCATTTAATTTAGATATAGACAGTGCGGGATCCCAAATGTTTTGAATCAGACTGGAACTTTGGAGCACAGTTCACAAGTCATTTGATTCACACCAGGACTTTGGAAAAACTTGCTGGAGAACAACCACAGCAACAGCAGAGGCCTGCTGAGAGCACTGCTGAGGATCAACATCAAGTCAGTGGGCTGACCCTTCAGGAGCTGTTCCCAGCTCAGGTGGTGTAAGAGTTCAAAAGATGAAAATCAGATCCCAGTGAAGCTGCTCAGACTCAAGAGTGTGAGACAAAGTAAGGAGCTGGATCAGAACATTTAGCTGGCGAACCAGGCCCTGGTTAACATCGCAAAGGAATAAACTTTGAACATTACGGAGCTCAACACACTTGAGCTACAGTCATTGCAGGTGAGATGAGGGATACTCCCTAGGGGTAAGAATAGAACAGCTGTGAAAGAGAAGGCATCAGCAGAAGTTCGACCAACACTGCAGGAATATTTCCTTCTTCACTGAGTTCAAGCTAGGAGTCACCAGCAGGCATGTCCATAAACAGATCAATTGCATACTCAGACCGGCACGAATGAACTACAGTAAATTCAAGGAGTTCACCCAGGACACCAAGATGAAGCTACAAGCAAGGGCTCGCGGTGGTACAAAGAACGTCAGTAACAGTTTTACCAGAACAAGCTGTTCAGAGAGGACACCATGAAATTCTACCAGCTTCTGAACAAATAACAAGATACCATCTCTGAACCGCCTTCACAACCAGCTATTGAGACATTTTCACGCAGCATCCTTGAGGATAATGTTAAACGCAACAATGAAGCATTGTGGATCAAGGATGAGGAGAAAGCAAACCAAAGAGTAACATTGCAAGCATGGACTGAGCTTACCCTCACTGATGTGCTCAAAGTCATCAAGTGCACAGAACTAGAAAAATCCCCTGGTCCAGACAAGCTTCAAAACTCCTGGCTCAAGAGTTTCAATGCTGTAGATTGACACCTGACAAGAGCAATGAATGAAGTTCTGCGAGATCCAAGATCCATCTCTGAATGGATGACGACTGGAGTCACATTCCTTCTACACAAGAACAAGGATCTTAGAGATTCTAAGAACTACCATCTGATTACCTGCCTGCCGACAATGTACAAGCTTCTTACAGCAGTTGTGTCTGAGAAGGTGTAAGACCATTTGTTGACAAACAACATTCTTACAGATTTCAGGAGCCAGAGAATGTTAAAATCAACTCCTCATTAGCAAGATGGTAACTGAAGACACAAAGAAATGCAAGAAGAACTTGAGCATGGCCTGGATAGATTACAAGAAGGCATTTGATAGTAGCTCTCACTCATGGATCTTGGAAGCTCTAAAAATCTATCAAGTGTGTCCCATCATCATTCAATTCATTGAACCGTCAATTAAGGAATTGAAGACAGATGCACCTTTTCCACCAGAAAGGCTGCATCACAATGCAGGGGAATCTTCCAAGGCGACTCACTGTCGCCCTTGCTGTTCTGCCTTAGCCTCATACCTCTCTCGAACATGTTGAACAGGCAAGGTATTGGATATACAATTGACGACAAGAACATTGTGATCCATCTGTTGTATATGGACGACTTCAAGATCTTCGGTAGAGACGAGAAGCAGCTCAGGCAGGCAATGCACATTGTCAGAACATTCACTGATGACAGCCAAATGGAGTTTGGACAAGACAATTGTGCAACTATTATTTCCAAAAGAGGTGTTCGAGTCAAAAGCCACAACTTTTTTTTGGTCAAAAAAGTAATCACAGGTTCCAAAAACATATTAAGCAACACAACTGTTTTTAGCACTGATAATAAATCAGTATATTAGAATGATGAAAAATATATATATTAAAACACAGTAAATCCTCAATCTGTCCTCAATCTGACAAACCCGCATGAGCGTCGAGTCGAGTCGAGTCAAGTAGGAGGAAGCGAGAAAAACAATATTTTGAATTTGGACTGCAGTACCCATTTCAGCTGCTAGCTGTCAGTCTTACATACTGCACCTTAAGGAACATAGTATATAAATGTTACAAAAAAATACACTATTTCAGTACATAAAAAATAATAACAATAAAAAAATAAAAATTAAAACATTTTAATCTCCTCATTTATATTTAGCCTGAATGTACTATAAGATTGGAAATGTATGTTTATACATGAAATACATTTTGAAATATATTTTGCTATGAAGGATGAAATTAAATCTATTTTCATTTTGAGAAATATATGCCTCACTGTTTACAACATATTTAGCAAATATTTAAATTATTAATCCAGGAAAGCTGTATCAGTCTAATTCAGTCTTGTCCAGTGCCAGTGGCGGTTCTACACTGAATTCCCCCCTTCACAAAACTTCACATTTTGTACACACCACACGTTTTATTGTAGTAATACTACATGTCATCCCGTAGTAACTGTAAAATAACTGTACTAAAAACAATAGAACCCTGCCTAAAAATAATAGAAAATGTAATGGATTTAATGGTTATAATGGGAATTGTATGGGTTTTAATGGTAAGTATAACAGTGTCTGCTGGTATATGATGGATTCTATTGGTGGGTGGGATGGTAAATCCTATTGGAAAAGTGTCCAAAACACACTACAATAAGAAATTTTGTAATAGTTTCACTGGAAAAAGTTAATGGTTCATAATGCTATTTAATAGAAACCATTAGAATTTCTGTGATGGTTTGTATATTAGGCTTTT
>JAHKKF010511350.1:0-19407 GCA_019740295.1 Labeo calbasu
AGTGTTTACAAAGCGAACGCGCAAAGACTAAGAAAGTGCAAGTAAGTCAAACGCTGTTTACAAACAAAAAGCTACAATGATGTCGGACGATTCTGAAGATGTAGAAGAAATAAGATGGAGTTTTTCGCCATACTCTACCTTTTTTAGCACAGTACACAGACGATGAAATTAGACGTGATTCGTAGTAGTGATGGGAAGTTCGGATCATTTTATTGACTCGGACCTTTGAGTCTCGTTCAGCTAAATGAACAAATCTTTTCGAGTCATTTAGTTAATTTCGTTCATTTTAGCAAAATATAATTAAAATGTTACGTGTTACTTCCCTAGCACATCTACTGCTTAGACAAACGTTGATCACACTACAAACAAGACAAGAAAAGATGACTTGTTCTTCCCGAGTCACATTAAAAATTTGCTCAAAATGAACGAATCGTTCAAGAACAACCCATCACTAATTCGTAGCATCGTGAACACACATCCCAGAGCCTGTGCTACACCAGCTTTTGTGCTTAAAAAGTATACACATTTTTATTTTTCGAAAAAATTGATTGCTTTTGAGGAAATGCTTTCCTCAAAAACCATAATTTCTTTATGACTGAAGACAGAAAGACATCTTGGATGACAAGGGGGTGAGTAAATTATTTGTAAATTGTTGTTCTAGAAGTGGAGTTCTCCTTTAACAGCCTCTGCTAATTAAACCATGTAGTCGTCTTATTTATTTTAAATCTCCCTCACAGCGCCATCTTCACGTGGCGAGAAACACGCCAAGGGCTTCTCGTAGCACACAGGCCCGCGACGTCCGATTTCAACCGTCCGAGTCCATCAAAAGAGCTCCGTGTATAACATGTATAATGCATACAAAATTGTACTCGGAATGTTCAGTCGCATGAATTTTGAGTAAGACATAGCTGGGGGCTTGACGTCCTCAGAGGCAGGACCCTAAAAAGGGATTATTTTCCCTCTCTCTCAGAGCTTATTTCTGCGAGAAGACGGCGAGAATGTCTTGGTGCAGTAGCCCAGTGACACATTGCTCTGATCTGCCTCCAGCAATCCCACCGCCCCCCAACCCCCCGTCTCCACCCGCTAATGTCACAGCCTACGAGTCACTCCGCTGGTTGCCACAGTAACCAACTCACCTTCCTCTCGCCTGTCACATCATACCTAAAGAGACCGATACGTCTCGGAGTGACGAGTCGGATAGAGCGCGAGCCGCAAAATAGACACGTCTCTGAAATAGCTAAAAGCTCTTTTTGTGTTCGGCACGTAGCCGGAAAAAGAACAGCTGTCAAGGAAAGAATTGCGGTTTTGCTAGAGAGAGGTGGAGGTGGGGAGGTGGGGGGTTTGTTCTGGGTAGAAAGTGGGTGTATCAGACATGACAACCCGACTTTTGCAAATTTGCAAGCTTCACAGGACAGCTGTATTCGGCAAAAGCGCGTCTCGCTCTCTATACTGTCTGTCTGCGGCACGAGCGCAAGCTGTCTTGTGCATCACAGCACTGCGGGCGGCAGCCACAGAGGAAACACAGCCTTTTGGCACCTGGGCGTTTAACCTGCATTTTACTGCATGTGCTGACAGGCAATTAAACCGTAGCCAGGGGCTAATTACCTCAGATAGCAGCAGCTGCAGTCGGGACGAGAGGTAAAATTCGAGCGCATCAAAAATGCCGTTGTTCGCTTAAATTACCAAGATGCGTGTCGCCGTGTCCGACGGCGTATGCCGAAAGGTCTGTGATGAGGTGATTTATGCGATGCGGGTTTTTGGAAACTTTCGCAGGTTTTTGCACGAGGGCAAACGTGGCTTTTCGAGGGAAGATGTAGAGAGCTAAAAGAACAATGTCAACTCCACAAAAGCGTAATGGAGTAATTGTCGGTCTCCACGGTAACATTCAATGCACATTGTTCAGGTGGAGCAGCTGACAGAAAGACCATTACGTACTAACCCTGAGAGAGAGAGAAAGAGTCTCATGTGGTTGATACACATTTTTTGTGTCCTTCTTATCATGTGCAGTGCAGAACTGAAGTATGAAATGTTTGAATTACTATAAAACTAACATTTCCCGGTTAGTTGAGCTTTCTAATAACCAGAAAAAGCAGACTCTTTGACCTTTTGATCTGACCTTTTCATTTTGTCATTTCTGATATAATGTAGTCAGTTTGATTCGGTCTACAGTATATATTCTTGACTGTTTATTTTTGAATAAAACTACTTAATTTAGATTTACCCATTTAGAGCATGTTTTTAAATTTGCCTTCACACAGACGAATGAAGATTGATTTATTTCTTTATTTATTTATTACAGTAAATGACAACAACAGTGTCATGGTGGTGAGTTTTGCCTGGGAAAAAGTCAAAGAAATTTTCTTTCAAATACTTAGAAATAGTTTGTTAGAATTAATAATAAACAACACTTAATAAATTAGACATAATAATAAGTAATAAATAACAACGGCAAAACAAGGGGATTCTTTCTTTCTTTCTTTCTTTTTTTTCTTTCTTATTAATTTTGTTAATTTTTTGTTTGTTCATTTTTTTAAAAAATATTGTGAGTTTTGCATGGGAAAGTGCCACTCACATTTTTCTTAAAATATTTAGAAATTGTTTGTTGTAATAAATGATAAACAATATTTAATGATAAATTAGAAATAATAATAAATAATAAAGACAAAGCAAGTGGACTTTTTATTTTTTAATGTATTTTAATTTTTTTATTTGGTCATTTTTGCATGGGAAAGTGCTAATCACGTTTTCTTTAAAATATTTAGAAATTGTTTGTTATAAAAATAATAAAATAGAAATAATAAATAAAGCAGGTGGACAGATTTATTTATTTTCATTTGTTTGTGTGTTTTATTTGTTTTTTAAATGTTTTTTCTTTAGGTATGTATGTATTTATTTATTTAAATTTATTTTTGTTTGTTCATTTTATTTCGATTTATTTATTTATTTATGTTTGTGTGTTTTGTTTGTTTGTTTTTTTAATATGGTGAATTTTGCATGGGAAAATGCCACTCACATTTTCTTTAAATAATAGATAATATTTAATAATAAAATGTAAATAATAATAAATAACAAAGCAGGTGGACAGATTTATTTATTTATGTTTGCTTGTTTGTTTGTTTGTGTGTTTTTGTTCTTTTTAATATTATGAGTTTTGCATGGGAAAATGCCAGTCACATTTTTTAAAAAAAATTAAAAATTGTTTGTTATAAAAAATAATAATATTTAATAATAAAATATAAATAATAATAAATAACAGAGACGAAGCAAGTTGACTGTTTTTTCCTTAGGTATGTTTGTATGTATGTATTTTAATTTATTTTTGTTAACAAACACCAAATGATAAAAATATTTGCATATATTAAAAATATAAATAAATACATACATAGACAAAATGGTTCATTTGCTGAATCTTATCTTACTTGTTTGTTTGTTTGTGTGTCCATTTTTTTATATGGTGAGTTTTGCATGGGAACGTTTTCTTTTAAGTATAGTTTAGAAATTGTTTGTTATTAAAAATAATAGATTATATGTAATAATAAATAAAAAATAATAATAAATAATGATTAACAAAGACTAAAAAATGTCTGTGTTTTGTCTGTATATTTACTTGTTATTGTCTATATATATATATATATATATTTTTTTTTTTTTTTTGGTTGTTACAGACGTACATAGACAAAACAGTCCACTTGCATTATCTTTGTTATTTATTTCCCTTTTTATATACGTCAAATTATAAATTGTTATATATAAAAAAAAATAAAACTGGACAGACCAATCCACTTGCTTTGTCTTTGTTGAAAACCATTAGTAATTTTGTATGCAGACTACTGCATCTAGTTGACATGGGGAAGTGTTGTCCGGAAGTCCCGAGATGCACGTAGCCGTCTGTTCCTGTTTACTCTGACGGGGATGCCAGTCCTGCCGGCAGTCATCGGCAGTCACGAGGGGATGGAAACTTCCCCCTGGAGCAATTAAAACCTGAGCATAATTGACAGGGTGTTATCACACTTCATCTCTCCACTGACTCCAGGAGAGAGAGAGGTGCACCAAGATTACTTGCAAATAAACCTGGTCATCAAATATCCATTTAACAGAAAACACATTGAGGGCCGCTGACTCCTTTTAGCCGACAGAGGTTCTGTACCTTGTAACGTGTGAGCGTTAGAGCGGAAATTTATTTACTTACATTGCATTTGTTATGTACGTATATCCAAAGTGCATGTATTTAAAGTAACATTTATCAGTATATGCGCTCTCCAAAAAATCGATCACATGACCTTGCTGTTGCTGAGCTGCAAAAAAATGTTTTTTCCTACAAAACAAGGCTAAGATATTTATTTGTTTTAATTTTAGTCCATAAAGCTGTACTGTTTTATTGTCATCAGCTCCTCACTGTAAATGAAACTTGTTTCCCAGTAAGCAGGGTTATAAAAGATTAACAGGATCTAATTTAGCACATGATTTGACATTATAGGCTTCAGTTCGCAGCAGTTTTTTTATTTCCGGAGTTTAATGAAGTGAGCGCAACAGCAAGGACACATGCTCTCACACTTACTGTGGCAAGCTTTCATCTGTCCATCTATCTTTCATTTGTCTGCTTCTGCCCTTTTTCATCTCTCTCTCTCTCTTTCTCTCTCTCTCATACTCGGTCTTGAATATTTAATGTCTTTGAATTACGGTGCCTCTCATCCATAATGAAGAGATATCAGACAAATGGAGCTTCTGTTTTCAATCGCTCGTTTCGCAGCTGAGACGCTAAATGATTTTAAGGGTCAGGTTTGTTTGAATATCTAATCCAGATTCGCTCTTCAGCAGATGTGCGTTCCCTGACTCAGCTGGATGAATTTCCTAGTAGCTGCTATGATTCGCTGAGATGGGATGCAAAAATGAAAACTGCTGGGAAGTTAATCATGTTCTGTAGAAATGTTTATATTTTAAAACATTTAAAAAGAGTATAGAGAGAGTCGATATCAAGATATAAAAGGTTTAATTTGTACTAATAATTTTCTGCTTCTCATAATATTTTTTTATTTACCACAAATTTTTTAAAATTTTTAAGTTATTAGGTGCATATGTGTGTGTGTGTGTGTGTGTGTATATATATATATATTTTTTTTTTTTCACATTATATTATAAGTATAGAGAGAGAGAGAGAGATATTTATATATATATAAATATCTAATTTTGTATAAAAAAATTAAATTAAATTAAAATTAAATTTAAAAGTTATTAGGTGTATATGTGTGTGTGTGTGTGTGTGTATATATATATATATATATATATTTATGTATTCATTTTTCAAATTATATTATAAGTATAGAGAGAGAGAGTGAGATCAAGATATTTATCTAACTTGCATTGTTTTTTTATATATTTATTTTTACTTTTAAAAATGTTTCAATTTGTACTAATCATTTTTGGTTTACCCAATAATAGTTTATATAAATAAAGGTTTTTGTAAAAAAAAAAAAAAAAAAACACAACCACCACGAGAGCATGGTGTCATGATGTATAAAATAAATAAATAAATAAATAAAATAAATTAGGTGAATATGTGTGTTTGTCTCTGTGTGTATTATATATATATATATGTATATATACGTACATCTTTTTATTTTTACAAATGTAAAAAAAAAAAAAAATGTTGTACCTGATAATATACATTTTTTTTGGTTTTTTGTTTGTTTTTTTTTAATTCAATAACGGCCACAAGAGTATAATGTCAACAGCATAGTGTTACAGTGGTGAATATTGCATGGCAAAACACCACTCACATTCTCAAAATATTTACAGATCTTCAGAACATTTCTTTATTTATTTGTCCTGAACAATAATGCTGCGCTGAAATGAAGCAATCACTAGGATTGAGTTTACAGTTAATCTGTTGATTTAAACCGATTCTGTCCTGTAACATATTGCAGACACTATGAATGTTTGTATGAACAGCTGGATTGAAGATCAGTCCTCTTCAGATGTAGAGAGCAGACAGGGGTGTGTGTGTGTGTGTGTGTGTACAGTAACAGGATGGAGTGCGTTACCCTGACAACAGCAGCTGCTGTCAACATCTCACTCTCTGACAAATGATGCTTTTTACAGCCGTGTTAATTGCATTCCATCTCTCTCTCTCTCTCTGATAAAGACACTGATCAAACTGAAGCTCACTTATTAGCATGATTAGGCTTTATTAAACGCCTGTGTCTCTCGCTCCGTTTTTTTTTTCTTTCAGGAAACTCTCCCCCTCTTTATTTCGTATAATGTGGTCTCACGAGGGGACTTGTATTTTGCTTTTGTGCTACTGCTGTTGCTTGGACTAAGTGAATTAATCAAACTCCTAACCTATGCAAGTGTTTATTTAGCTTAGTTGTAGAGTTGTTTAGAGTTATAAATTAATAGAAAAATAAAAAGTGTCTATGGCATGTGTGTTTAGCACTTAAAGTGATAGTTCACCCCAAAATTCTGTCATTAATTACTCACCCTCATTATGTTCCAAACCTGTAAGACCTTCGTTCATCTTTGGAACATAAATTAAGATATTTTTAATGAAATCCGAGAGTTTTTGACTCTGCATAGACAGCAATACAACTGCCATGTTCAAGACCCAGAAAGGTAAAAATAGTCCATATGACATCAGTGGTTCAATCATCACTGATGTCACATGGACTATTTTAACAATGTCCTTACTACCTTTCTGAGCCTTTAACGTGTCAGTTGCATTGCTGTCTATGCAGGGTCAGAAAGCTCTCGGATTTCATCAAAAATATCTTAATTTGTGTTCTGAAGATGAGCGAAAGTCTTACCGGTTCGCAACGACATGAGGGTGATTAATTAATAGGTGAGTCAATATGAGGTGTATAAATTCATGTGGTGTAAAATGTCATTGCGAGTTTGTGTGAATCAGCGAACAGCAAAATATCCGAATTTGATTTCTGGGGTGAACTTTTGCTAAATGCCATGTTAACAATATCAGCATCAGACATGGTTTCATTTTTCTGAGCATGGTCTTAGGTGTACAAAATTAGATACGTAAAGTCTACATGTTTAGCCCATGATTTTATGAGATCTGAATATTTAAGTGAAGCATGGACTTACTGTGTGTGCTCACTAAATGTTTGTGTTAAAACATCTGTATGATATACTGTACACTAGCCTTCAGTAAGATTTCTTGAAATTAATGTAATACTTTTATTCCGCAAGGATGCATCAAATTAATCAAAAGTGACAGTGAAGATGTTTATAAGTTATAAAAGATTTCTATTTTAAACGAATATTCCTCCTTTGGATTTTTTATACATCATAGAAACCAGAAAAGCAAGCGTATCACGGTTTCCACTAAAATGTTAAGTAGCTCAATTGTTTTCAACATTAATAATAATAAGAAAAATGTATGTAGCAAATCAGCATTTTAGAATCATTTCTGGAATGACGAAGAAATTTATGGAAGCTATTTTCGCCACTGAATAAAAAATGGTAATTGCGACTTTTTATCTCACAATTCTGACTTTGTGTTCTCACTATTTCACTATTTTTTGTTTATTTTATTTTTGGATCTCGCAATTCTGACTTTTTTTTTCTCAGAATTGTGATTTGTTTTCTGAATTTTGAGTTTATATCTCGGAATTGTGACTTTTTTCTCAGAATTGTGAGTTTATATCTCAGAATTACCAGGTTATATCTCGGTATTGTAATTTGTTCTCTGATTTGTGAGTTTTTTATCTTGGAATTCGACAAACCTGAATATGTGTAATTTGTATGTATATATATATACACACACACACACACACACACACACAAACACAGACACATTTTTTTAAATATATGTAAAAAATACAGTATTTAAATAAAATAATATCTACTTTCATATATATTAATATATAGAAAATAAATGTACAAAAAATACAGTATTTTAAAATATATTTAAAATAAATTTAAAGATATATATAAAGGTAAAATAAATAAAAATATACAAATATAATCAGAAATAATATGTATAGTAATTTGCATTATTATAAACATGTATTAAACACACATACATACAGTTATTATATATAGTAAAATGAAGTACAAACATCCTTTTTCAATACATGTAAAAATACAGTATTTAAATAAAATATTTTTAAAATAAATATAAATAAATAAATTAAAAATGTATATTTTATATTAAATTAAATATATAAAAACTAAAAATTGTATATATATATACACAGTTTTAAATAAATGTATATAATTGGCCTTTTTCTGAATTGTGAGTTTATATCTCAGAATTGTGGGGGTTTTTTATCAGAACTATGAGTTTATTTCTCACAGTTGTAACTTTTTTTCTTAGAATTGTTTATATCTCAGAATTGTGATTTTTTTTTCTCTGAATTGTACGTTTATATATCGCAGTTGTGACTTTTTTTCTTAGAATTGTGAGTTTATATCTTGGAATTGTGACTTTTTTTCTCTGAATTATGAGTTTATTTCTCACAATTCTAAGAGAACAAAGTCATAATTGTGAGATAAAAACTCGCAATTACCTATTTTAATTTTTTTATTCAGTGGTATAAACAGACTTCTGTAGAAAATTCAGCTTTGCCATCACAGAAATAATTACATTTTAAAATATATTCTAATATAAAATTGTATTATTTTAAATTATAACTGTTATACTTACTAATTACTGTTTCTACTGTATTATTGATCATGCTTTGATGAGCATGAGTGAATTATTTCGAAACCATTTAAAAAATCATATCAACTGCAAACTTTTGAACGATAGTGTAATCGTTTTACAGGACAACAGAAACTAAACAAAACTCATTCAGTGACTTGTTAGACATCATTATAAGAAAACGAATCATATAATCAGCAGTTAGCTCCTCAGCAGACACCTCTAACTAAATATTTATTTTACCACACATGCTTGATTGCTTGATGTGAAGCTTCAAAAGAATCTGTGAATTTAAACAGCTACATTGAAACACTTGACTATAGTGAATCAGACTTCTCAACGTTATCAGATACTCACTAAAGGCTCTTCTTTGCAGTTCACATTGCAGACAGGCCGCTGGATCGTTACTATTGATCTCATGCCATTGTTCAGTGAACACACTCTCTCTCTCTCTCACACACACACACACACACACAAACCAATTAACTGCTCAAATCCCTTGCAGGATGTCGTCAGAGCCAAGGGAACAGATTCATGTTGATTGTGTTCAATGTTTACGTGTGTCATTAGAAAGGTGACACGTGCGTGATCTCAAATTTGCTGAATAGCAGAATTTCTCTTGCTCTTACGGAGCGTAAAGTAAAAAGTTAAAACTGTATTGTGGGATACACATTAGAGGTCATTGAGGAGCACTGTGTGGCCTGGGTTTGCTACTGTATTTAAAGGCGAGGGGAAAAAGTGAGATTGCTAGAGGGAGAAACTGAGAAATCGGCTTTACAGGAAGAGAAAAGAAACCAGTAACCTGTCATTTCGACACAGTTAAAGCACCTCAAGAGCTCGAGCTATCAGATTAAGAAACTGGGGCACACGGCTCCCCTATCGGCTCTTCTGTAAGTATATTCGTCCTCGACGCCTGGCCTTTCGTTGCGCCATCTCAAATACAAAACGGCGCGGGATAGCAGTGCTACTGAGTTAATAATCTCACTCTAAATAACCTGAAACATCTTCTCCTCGTTCTCAAGACAAATACAGCAGCACATTAAGTGTGACTGTTAGTAGAAATGTAATTTGCTCTCGCTGAAGTGTATGTTTGAGCAAATGGGAGATAGCTGCAGAGCCGGGCTCTGACAGAGAAGTGTGTGTGTGTGTGTGTGTCTGCTGCAGTCGACACTCATACACACACAGTTATTTTCCTTTTGTCACCGAAGACAAGCTGTCTTATAGCAGCACAGCTCGCATGCAAAGGAACGGATAAACAAGCACTTCGCATATCTCTGCAATGTGATGTGTCTTGCTAGATTTGGACTGAAGGAGTGGTGAAAAAATGAGGAAACGAAAGCCTTTTCTTAGTCTCAAAATAATATTGTATATATATAATTTATAATTATAATTTATAATTTTTAAATACATATATATATATATATATATATATATATTTGTAATCATGCATTTATATTTATATTTATTATGTTATATTCATTAAAAAATATTTAAAAATATAATTTTAAATACTGTATTTTTTACATGTATTTAAAAAGGTGTGTGTATATATATATAATTGTATGTATAATTGTATTATAATTATAATATAAATATATATATAATTTTATTAACTATTTATAGTGTATAAATTGTAATGTTTAATTTTACTATATATAACTGTATGTGTGTTTAATGCATGTTTACAATAAGCAAATTCCTATACATATAATTTTTGATTATATTTTATTTATATTTACAATATTATATTTATTAAAAAATATTACTTGAAAAAATATTTGTACGTTTATTTAAAAAGGTGTAAATATAATTTTAATACATTTATTTATGATTATATTACTTATTTTAATTATAAAATATACAGTTTTAATTTTATGTATATTTATTTAAAAAAAATTAAATACTGTATTTTAAATACTGTATTTAAAAAAGTGTGTATGTATTTTATTTACTATATACAATAATTGTATGTATGTGTGTTTAATGCATTATAATTAATGCATTATAATAATTTGCAAATTACTATACGTATTATTTCAATTATATTTTATTTATTTATATTTATTTGTATTTTTAAATACTGTATTTTTTACATTTATTTAATATTTTTTCATTTTATTTATTTTTTATTTATTTTAAAAATATTATTGAAATACTTTTATTTTTTATATTTTTAACATGTATTTTAAAAAAGTGTGTGTGTGTGTGTATACACACATACGTATAATTTTAATATATATGTAATATAATTTATATATATGTAATAATATAATATAAATTATAAAATTACACACATACAGATTATTAATGTTAAACATTATTCATGTAAATAGATGTTTATTTATTTACATTTTAGTTTAAATGTTCTTATTTATATGTGTTTTTTTGGAAAGAATATATGTTGGTACAATATGCATAATTGTAATTTTTATAATTATAAAAGATATTTATTTGATGCTTTTTAATTTATTATACAATTCAGATAAAAGATTATGTATGCAAAATATGATCTTAATTATTTAAGGGGTATTTGTAAAACAAATTTCTTGTAAAACACACACACACACACACACACACATATATATGTGTGTGTGTATATGTATAGTCAAACTAAATAGAAAAAGGTTCTCTAGTAAGGTAAATTTAACTGTAATTTAATAAACTAATTTTAAATTTAGATCCTTACTTCCTTATGCCAGTGGTTTAAAAATCAGACAGCTCATTAATCTTTGCTTAGACAAAACGACTTTCTCTCTCTCTCTCTCTGTCTCTCTCTCTCCACCCACTCGCTGTGTAAATTGTTGCTCGTCACACTCCACATTAAGTCCACGACTGGCAATGCCTGCAGGACCTCAGATCTGCGGTGTGTCATCTCTAACTGGGTCAGAACTCACAATAGCTGCATCTCGCCTTTTGGCTCGCTGTAGCTTCTTTTATTCATTGCTAAACTGTTTACTTATGGTCCTTGATTTAACGCACAGACAGTAAGAGACTCGCATGCACATAAATACACACACAGAGAGAAGCATTTCGTAATAAAATGGAGCTTCTGTTGGAAAACAGCCCAGACAAAGCCCACAGGACAACAAGAGCATCAGGAGCAGCTCACAGGGGCATTTGAATATTTGTAATCTAGAGGGAAGCATCGTTGGTATAGCTTGTGGTTTTGTACTACAGGAATAGTTCACCCAAAAATGAAAATGATCATTTGATCATGTTGTTCCAAACCGGTCTTTCTGTAGTAAAACGTGTTCCTGGTCTTGCTTTTCTGTGTAAAGAAAGTGAATGAGGAAGCATATTAAATCATATGACATTTATTTGTGAGAAATTTCATTTTGAGTACACTGTCACTGTATGAAATTTATGAGAACCTGTAATCTGAGAAATACCAGTAGTAATTCATTTGAATTTATAACTCATGATTTCTCAGAAACAGTCAAAATATATGAAGCTACTTATTTATTTCTAACAAAACAACATTAGTATTGCTCTTAGTGGTTTACAAACAAATGAAATTTTACTTTGACTTTCATATATAAAAAAAGAAGAACATTTCTTGCTGTAATGGTTTATCAATAGGTGTACATATTCATGTTTATCACCCAAATTCAGTCCCAAAAATGTGCAAAATATGAAGAAAAGCTTCTGTAAATGTATTTTACATAAGTTTTTTTTTTTTTTAACTTTATAAATTAATAAATAATTTAGCAAAAAATATTTTTGACAACCTGTTGGTAGACCGTACATACTTGTGTCCAAAATGACCTTCAACATTTAAAAAAAAAACTAAATTTTATTAACATTTTATTAAGTGATTTATAATGAAATGGTTATATCTATTAAAATATAATTGTAAAAAATCTTTAAAAAGGAAAAATAATAATGTTGTGTTTTTTGAGGATCTAAAGATTAATTCCCTTACTAAAAATTATGCATTTTTATACATTTTTGTGAGTCAAAATGAACCCAAATGCATTATGAGAGTGAAAAATGTATTTACATTTTTCGTTTATTTACATAAATTCTATTTAAATTTTATTTGAAAAAAATGTCTTTTAAAGGGATAGTTCACCCAAAAATGAAAATTCTGTCATTAATTACTCACCCTCCTGTCGTTCCAAACCTGTAAGACCTTCGTTCATCTTCAAAACACAAATTAAGATATTTTTGATGAAATCCAAGAGTTTTCTGACCCTGCGTAGACAGCAACACAACTGGCACGTTTAATGCCCAGAAAGGTAGTAAGGACATCGTTAAAATAGTCCATGTGACATCAGTGGTTCAACTGTAAGTTTATGAAGCTACGTAAAAACAAAAAAAAATAATTAAAGCTGCTCACCGCCACCCGGTGGCTTAAGGAAAACAGTGAACAATGAGGCAGGAGTTTGATCAAACACATGAAGCTTGGAGCAGATTGAACATGGTGTTTCAGTTAGTGTAAAACATGACATTTCCGGTTGCCAATAGGTGGCGCTATGATTATAACTGGATATTGGGTTTTAGATGTGTTCAGGCCAGGACTCTTATCAAAGTTTGTACAGCTTTACAGAGTTATAACAACTTCCTTTTTCATCAAAGTTTGACAAACATCAAAGTTTGTCAGCACGCCCATCAGTGAAAACTCAAGATCTTTGCAATTTAACGTCACAAAGGGCTTTAGATTAGACTGACCAAATTTGGTGTTGATTTGACTCTCTAGGAGGAGTTTGTTTAAATACAGCACCTGAAAATGGCAAAAACAGCACAAAACTTGCATAGAAAATTCTAAATAACAGACTTTGTGTTGGGGTTTGGACTTCAAACTGCAACAATTTCTTTTTTTCCATGTCAGTCTTTGACGCGCATTCATGACACTACCCGGACACATGTTCATTGCTGTTTATGCGGAGTCAGAAAGCTCTCGGATTTCATCAAAAATATCTTAATTTGTGTTGATGAATGAACGTATTACAGGTTTGGAACGACATGAGGGAATTTTCATTTTTGGGTGAACTATGCCTTTAATGTTTGGTGTCTAAATTCACCCTCTACACTCTAATAAACCATTTCTCTATAGAAGTGTGGGAATTCTAGAAAACTGAGTATTTCTCTAGCATTAAATGACATACTGGAATTACCTTCTTATTTGAGGCTTGTGCGATATGTTCTTGTTACAGGAAGTGAGACAAATTCCTCCCCTCCGTTTTAGTCATTGCGTCGAAAGGAGAGCAAATGGCATTCTCAATCAAATCTGACACAGACGTCTCCTCTGAGAGGCATGGCAGAGCATTTGGCGGCCCTGGCAGACATTATTCCTCATAAAGTTTTACGACCTGCATATTCTGTGTTATCAAACCATTAGCATGAAATCAGTACTTACTGGTACACGAGCGGCGGGCCAATCAAAACCGCACGTGATCGGCAGGGATAGCTGCGCTAAATCAGCGAGTTCCTACTGAGCCTGATTGGAAAAACTCGATTGTGTTAACCATGCCCGTAATGTCTCATTATGACATACAGATGCTGCTGATTAACTGTGTTTAACGCTCACCAATTAATTAACGTTTACAAAGATGTTTACTTCACGCTAATAATATCATATTTTGTGTTTTTAGGGGCTCGATTTCTCATTACGTCCACGGGGGCCCTGTACATCTTGGATGTGCAGAAGGAGGACGAATTATTCAACTACCGCTGCATGACAAGACATCGCTACACATCTGAGACCAGACAGAGCAACAGCGCACGACTGTTTGTGCCAGGTAAAAGTGCTTAATGATTTAATATTAATCAGTCAGACGAGATATTCATCATTCCTGTTGCTTTTCTGTGAAAACCGGAGACTGGTGCTAAGAGACTTTTCAAGTTTGTGATTTTCAGTTTTCACCATAGTTTGACAAATGTATTGTGAGATTTTAACTGATGTTGTGGGAATGTGAATGGGAAAGTGTTCTATATGGTGTTATAAAGTGTTTATAAAGTGTTATGGATGGATAAATGGATGGATCGAATAGACAGAAGAATGGACTGAAGATGGATGAATGATAGGTGGATGGAGGGATGGATAAATAAACATGAATTGATGGATGGATGGAGAAATAGGTAAATAGATGAACTGACGTACTGAAAGATGGATAGATCAAATAGACAAGAATGGACTGAAGATGGATGAATGATATGTGGATAGATGTATGGACAAATAAACATGAAATGATGGATGGATGGATAAAAAGGTAAATAGATAAACTGATGGATGGATGGATAGATGGATGGATAAATAGATGAATTACTAAATGGGTGGTTGGATAGATCGAACAGACAGATGAACGGACAGATGATTGACAAATGGATGGATGGACATATGGATGGATAAATAGAAGGATGGGTGATGAATGGATGTATGGATGGATAAATCGATAAATAGACTGATGGATGGATGGATGGATGGATAAGTGGGTAAATAGATTGGATGGATGGATGGTTGGATGGACAGATTGAAAAGATGGATGAACAGACAGACAACGAATGAACGGACAGATGAATGAGTGATGGATGGATGGATAAATAGATAAATAGATGAACTGATGGATAGATAAATAGATGAACTGATGACTGATGGATGGATGGATAAATAAATAGAGGAACTGATGGATGAATGAATGGATGATGGATGGAAGTGTAAACAGGTAAATAGATGTACTGATGTATGAATGATCGATGGAAGTATAAACAGGTAATTAGATTAACTGATGGACGACTGGATGGATGGATGGATGAATAGATTAAATAGACAGAAGAATGGACAGAAGATGGATGAATGATGGGTGGATGGATAAAATAAATAGATGAACTGATGGATGGATGGATGGATGGATAAATAGATAAACTGATGTACTGAAAGATGGATGGATGAATGGTTAAATAGGTAAATAGATGAACTGATGGATGAATGATTGATGAATAGACGCATGCATAAATAGATAAAGAGATAAACTGATGGACGAATGGAAAATAGATGAACGGATGGATGGATGAACGGACAGATGGTGGATGGATGGGTAAATAGATTAACTGATGGTTGGATGGATGGATGGATGGATGATTGATGGATGAATGGATGTATGAACAAATAAGTAGATAAATAGATGAACTGATGGTCGGATGGACTGATAAATAGGTGAATAGATAAACTGATGAATGGATGGTTGGATGGATAGATCGAAAAGACGGATGAACAGACAGACGATGGATGATTGATGGATGGATAAATAGATGAGCTGATGAATGGATGGAAGAAACGATGGATGATAGATAGATTGAAAAGATGAATGAACGGACAGATGATGTATGATTGATGGATGAATGGATGGATAAATAGATAAATAGATGAACTGATGGATGGATGGATAGATAAATAAATTAATAAATAAATATTTGAACTGATGGATGGATGGATAAATAGATGAACTGATGGATGAATGATCGATGGAAGTATAAACAGGTTAATAGATTAACTGATGGAAGGCTGGATGGATGGGTGGATGAATAGATTGAATAGACAGAAGAATGGACTGAAGATGGATGAATGATGGGTGGATGGATTATGGATGGGTGGATTAATAAATAGATGAACTGATGGATGGATGGATGAAAGGAAGGATGGATAAATAGATGAAGTAATGTACTGAAAGATGGATGGATGAATGGATGGATGGAAGGTTAAATAGGTAAATAGATAAACTGATAGATAGATGATTGATGGATGGGTGCATGCATAAATAGGTAAAGAAATGGAGGGATGATAGATGAACTGATGGATGGATGGATGGATGGATGGATGAATAGATAAATAGATGAACTGAATAGATGATGGATAGATCGAAAAGACAGACAGACGATGGATGATTGATGGATAAATAGATAGATAGATGAACTGATAAATAGTTAAACTGATGAAATGGATGGATGGATAGATGGACAGCTAGATTAATTTAAATTAAATTAAAATATTTTGATTGTTAATAGATCCTACGAACTCAGCACCTGCGATCCTCGATGGGTTTGAGAAGCGGGAGGTCATGGCGTCCCACAGAGTGGAGCTCCCATGCAAGGCCTCCGGACACCCGGGACCAAAATACCGCTGGCTGAAAAACAACAGACCGCTGGAATCAGACTCACGTTTCCGTCAGAGCGTAACGGGCCTGCTGATTGAGAGAGCCCAGCCCAGTGACACCGGCAGCTACGTGTGTGAAGTGTGGAACAGCTATGGGAACGCAGAGGTCATAGGTCGTCTTACAGTAAAAGGTATAAATTAAGTTTCTCATGCCATTGCATCACTGAGTCATTGAATTCAAAATCTCTTACTGATGAAGTAAACATAAATATTGCCGCTGTGTTGTTACAGAACCTCTTAAAGTGGTGGTCAGTCCACGAAAGGTGAAAGGCAGCGTGGGCAGCCAAGTGTCGCTAACCTGCAGCGTGACTGGCTCAGATGAATACGAGCTCTCCTGGTACCGCAACGGTGACAAGATCAACACTGGCGCCAATGTGCGAATGAACGGGATCAATAAAGAGAACCTCGTGATGGACGGCATGGCGAAGAGTGATGGAGGAGTCTACCAGTGCTTTGCCAGGAAGGCAAAAATGTCAGCTCAGGATTTTGTGCAGGTCATTTTAGAAGGTCAGCACCGCCCCGGCCTTTTAATTTGGGTTCATTTTGATTTCTTAAACTTAACAAAGACGTTTCTGTCCGCAGATGGAACCCCTAAGATCCTGTCCGCCTTCAGCGAGAAAGTTGTCGGCCCGAACGAGTTTGTGTCCCTGACGTGTCACGTCAAGGGAACTCCGCAGCCTGCTGTCACCTGGACGTTGGACGATGACGTTATCATTAAGGACAGTCGGCACCGTATCGGTCACAGCATAACGGCAGAAGGGAATGTGGTCAGCTATCTGAACATCTCCCACACCCAGGTCCGGGACAGTGGGGTCTATCGCTGCACCTGCAACAACTCGGCGGGGACGGTCTCCTACCAGGCTCGAATAAACGTAAGAGGTGCTTGTCAGATCGGCTCCTCCAAAACACACACATATATTTCATTCTGCTCATCTCAAGTTCATACGTGAGACGAGGGCCTGACTAACATCTGCTGTTATTTTTATTTCTGTTCAGCTTTGTGTTGTTTTATTGCTTTTTTTGGTCATGTTCGCTCTTTCATATGGCTCGGTGTGTATTTGTGGGTTTCCAATGAATCTTAAAAATAAAGGTTCTTTATAGGGATGGTACGTTTACATTTTTCGCGAATGCATCACGATGCTGTTAAAGGAGAAGTCTTCTTCCAGAACAAAGATTTACAGATAATGTACTCACCCCCTTGTGATCCAAGATGTTTACGTCTTTCTTTTATTAGTCGTAAAGAAATTATGTTTTTCGAGGAAAACATTTCAGAATTTTCTCAATATAGTGGACTTCTATGGTGCCCCGAGTTTGAAATTTCAAAATTCAGTTTAAATGTGGCTTCAAACGATCCTAAATGTGGTTGTAAACGATCCCAGCCGAGGAAGAAGGGTCTTATCTAGTGAAATGATCTGTTATTTTCATAAAAATAATACAATTTATATAATTTTTAATGTCAAACACTCGTCTTGTCTTACTCTGCCTGAAATCTGTTTTTTCCGGTTCATGACAGTTAGTGTATGTAGAAAAACTCCCATCTCATGTTCTCCCTCAACTTCAAAATCACCCTATATCACTGTTCTACCTTTTTTGTTGAGGGTATTTGATCTTCTTTGCATGTTCACTTTGCAAAGACTAGGTCGGTACTTCTGCAGATGTAGGATGACGAAACAACTTTTTCGAGGGAGTTTTTCAGCATACCTGTCTTGAGCCAGAATAAACAGAATTCAGGCAGAGCAAGACAAGATGAGCGTTTGAGATTAAAAAGTATTTAAATTGTATTTTTTTAATGAAAATAACTGATCTTTTCACTAGATAAGACCCTTCTTCCTCGGCTAGGATCATTTACAACCACATTTGGGATCGCTTGAAGCCGCATTTAAACTGCATTTTGGAAAACAAACTTGGGGCACCATAGAAGTCCATTATATTTCCTCAAAAAACATAGTCTTTATGACTGAAGAAAGAAAGACATGAACATTTTGGATGACAAGGAGGTGAGTACATTATCTGTACATTTTTGTTCTGGAAGTGGACTTCTCCTTTAAAAGCTACACTCAGAATTGATTCCAGAGAGATTTGCAATGCATTCATAAAATCGAATTGAATCGATTTGTTGTCGCACCCCTATTTGTTTATTAGGATCAATGGTTCCATGAAGAAACTTCAACATTCATTAAACCCTATATAGTAGGTTCTTTATGGTGGAAAACGGTACTAGTTTTCAACTAAAAACTTAAAACTTTTCAAAAAAGGCAAAGGAAAACGTTTTCCGTTTTTAGTACGTGAAAACGTACCCATAATAATTTTTTAAGCACAATAATTTAAGGGTTCTTTGGGGAATCCAAAATGTTTTTTCTATGGCATCGCTACAAAAACTCTCTTTTGGAACCTTTGTTTTTAAGATTTCAAGGCTGTAGTTCTTAAAGGAAATCCTGGGTATTAAGACATGTTTGGCTTAATATAACATAAATTATGAAATATGAAATATGTAGTAGAAAACCCATGAAAGATTTACGTTATTTAAAAAATCCACATCGTTTTATACATATTTTGGACTATTCGGGGTGCCATCATTTCGATGGCATCAAATGGTTGCACT
>JAHKKF010511355.1:0-11760 GCA_019740295.1 Labeo calbasu
ACTTACAGCAGAAGTGAGTATAAGGGTTTTTTTTTTTTTATATCTTTGCGATCGCCTTTCCTAATAATGTGGTAGTTAGGAAGTTTAGTGGCTAAACGTGGCTAAATGCGGCTAAAGTAAACAGGCTCGTCACTCCACAGAGAGAAGAGAGGGGCGGGTAGAGCAGAGCTCATTTGCATTTAAAGGAACAACCCCTTAGAATGAGATGATTTTTGCAGAGCTGATTTTGGCAAGGTAAAAAGGGTGTTGTTTTACAAAAACAATGAATACAATCAAAAAATAAATGGGCAGCTGTTTCTTCCACAATATGAGATATGAGAATGCCACCAAACAAATTAATTATGGACATAATGAGGTCAAGTGGCAATTATTGTATGTAGCATAATAATGTAGTATACCACCATTTGAAATGTTAGAATAGCACCAGAGCTGGGTACATTACTTACTTACTGTAACGGAGCGAGGGAGACAGGAAGCGGTCGGATTCAAACCAAGCTTTTATTGTATTGATACATAGACATGGTCAAACACAGGCAGGGTCGAACATTGGCAAACAGGTACATGAGGGCAGGACACAAGAGTAATCCTTAGACAGGCGAGGGTCGATCAGCAGCGAATGTAATCCAGGGGTCGCTAGGCAAAACGGTAATCCACTAAACAGGCATGAGTTCATACAAGGAGCAAACAGAGTCGAAATGGCAAGACAAAGCAGTAAATCCACGACGAGCAAGAATCCAAGATAACAATGCTAGGTTCAGGACACAAATGAACAAAAACTAGAAAACAAAAAATAACTTGACAGGGAAACTAGAAAAGGGCTCCGTAATTGTGGCTAACACTAGGTGAGTGCTAAGCACTCAACAATACTCGGCGATAGGAAAAGGAAATCCAAGGCTTATATAGTGTGTCTGATTGGTTGCAGCTGTGTGTGTGGAATCAGCGCAATGGATGATGGGAAATGTAGTCCCGGGTGTGGTGCAACAGTCTGTGTAATGTGAAAGTCAATGGAATAAGAGGGGGACATCTGGTGGTGAGTGGCCACATAGCCCCCCCAAAGAGTGGCTTCCAGATGCTCCAAACAACAAACAATCCAGGAGAGTGGTGGGGTGGTGGCAGGACAAGGTGAGGGAATGAGGGCCAGGTCCATGTGGGGATGGAGGACTTAGAGGTTGAGGCAGGACCGGCAGAGCAGGGTGCCAGGGTGGAGCCGGCAGAGCAGGAAGAGCTGAGGACCACCACAGCAGGCCAGACCCTAACCCTAACAGAGCAGGAGCCCTCTAGGGGAGAGCAGACGGAGCAGGAGCCCTCCAGGGGAGAACAGACGGAGCAGGAGCCCTCCAGGGGAGAACAGACGGAGCAGGGAGCCCACCAGGGCAGATCAGACGGAGCAGGAGCCCTCCAGGGGAGAACAGACGGAGCAGGGAGCCCACCAGGGCAGAGCAGATGGAGCAGGAGCTCTCAAGGGCAGAGCAGGAGCACTCCAGGGTGGAGCAGACGGAGCTGAAGACCTCCACGGTGGAGCAGACAGAGCAGGAGCCCTCCAGGGCAGAGTAGACATGTGTTCCTGCTGGATGCCAGTCTGAGATCTGAAAGGGGTAAATCAACGACAAGCAAGAATCCAAGATTGCTACGTTCAGGACACAGATGAACAAAAACTAGAAAACAAGAAATAACTTGGATAAGGGAATAAACTAGGAAAGGGCTCTGTAATTGTGGCTAACACTAGATGAGTGCTAAGCGCTCAACAATACTCTGCGATAGGAAAAGGAAGTCCAAGGCTTATATAGTGTGTCTGATTGGTTGCAGCTGTGTGTGTGTAATCAGCGCAATAGATGATGGGAAATGTAGTCCGGGGTGTGGTGCAACAGTCTGTGTAATGTGAAAGTCAATGGAATAAGAGGGCGATATCTGGTGGTGAGTAGACCGAAGGCCACTGGCTCTGTAATCTGTTACTGATTCCAAATTACATTACAAAAATCGTAGTTAGTATCGTAATCCATTACATTACACATTTAGGTAATATAATCGGATTACTTTTACATTACTTCAGATCTTGTACCACAATGATATAAAAAATACAAACATCAATTGCATTAAAATTATATTATGTCAAGGATTTTCCCTGACCTCTGTGTGTATGTCCACAAAACTGGAAACCTTTCTGAGGATATATAAGAAAGGAAAATTTAAAAGATGAAAAAAAGGAATTAGGGAGAAGCAATCAATAAATAAATGTAATAGATGCTTCTATATAGACACTTACAAATGCTTCAAAGTAGTACACAACATTGTTGTCACATGAGCTCATTACTTAAAGGGGTCATTGGATGCTAAATTCACTTTTTCATGTTGTTTGAACATTAATGTGTGTTGTCAGTGTATGTACAAATCTAAGCTATAGTGATAAAAATCCATGCAGTGGTTTTTAATTAATCTGTAAAAATAATATCCCCTTTTTTAAATCGAGCCATTCTCAGATGCCTGACGTTGTGGCGTCACATGACAGAGGATCCGCTCCCACAATAGTTGATTGACATGAGCGTCGTACCTCAGATCAGCTGTAACAGTCCGACCTCTTCTTATATCAACTTGTGGAAAATGGGCATCCGATGACCCCTTTAAATGTTAGATTATTTATGTCAGATTATTTAATATTAAATTATATCTTCACTTTTGGTCGTCTGATCAAATGATCAGTCAAAAGAGATCACAGATAAAAATCACAGGTGCTTCACTTTCAGCTCAGTTGTCACACAGTAAATACAAGGTCAAGTCAAGTACATGGCACTGTGGGATACATTAGTGCATGTAGTGTACTGCACATTTCATCAAATGTATTCCATGCATACTGGAAATTAACATGCTGCAGAAATAGCAGGACTGCTATGTTAGTATGCTGAACACGTTTGTGTATTTAAATGGAGGCAAACATCACTGTAGCTTCAACATAAGCCAGTAACATGTCGGTTTGTGTGTGTGTGGGGGGGGGGCATCATTGTTTTGTTTTTATTAGCTGTGCATCAAACCTAGTGAGCTGCAGACATACACCGTGTTTTATGCATCTTTGAAGCTCAGAACTGCTGTGCAGACAGGCAGCTCGCTGGGTTTTGAGACACAGCCTGCACCTGCAGTTCCAGTGTGTAGTCGACAGGAGGCGTCAGGACCGGCGTTCACTGCGCATCTCAGCTCGGCTTGATACTGAGAGCGCGTTCAGTGCTGTTCAGATACGCGCTCATCAGCCTCACCACAACCATCATCATAAACATCATCATGTCTGCGGTGGATCACACAGTCATGCACGGCATCTGGGGCAGCAGCGCGCCCGCGGGGAAGGCGATGGAGAAGCCGAAGAACAAGGGCTTCAGCTTGATCAGGATGATGTCTCTGAATTACAAGAAGGAGAACAAGAATCCCCAGCAGCAGCAGCAGCAGCACCACCACCACAACAACATGCCCTTTATGATTCACTGCCACATCGGCAAAGAGATCAAACACATATGCAGCAACTGCAGCCGCGGCAGCCACGCGCAGGACGGTGAGTAAATATGTTTCATGTGTCCTGCGCTTCCAAACACACTGAGCGACGCGACGCGAGCGGACAGAGATCTGCTCACACAGACGCGCTCCTGCGTTCCGCGTCCACTCTCCTTTCATTCTTTGGTTTACAACAGTATGTTTATGTGCGTCTTTGGCCGTCGCGTCGCGTTTTACCCAGGACGCGTTCTTGCGTTCGGATTTCGCTGATCTTTATTATAGGCCTCATGTACATATGTGACCGACGAATGTGCGTTATTGTTTAAGGCGTGTCAAGTTCATTTAATTTGAAAAATTAAAAAACGGGTCTGGATCTTCTGTTTCTGTCCTGTGTGAACGCTGCCAAAAGTGGCGTTCACGAGGGATTCGTTTTTGCTTTATCTTGTGTACACACGCACACAAGTCTGGTCAGTTATCCTTGTAGGGTCTTTCCTTAGGCATAATGGTTTTAATACTGTATAAGCCATATTTTCTATTGCCCTACACCTAAACCCACCCACCACAGGAAGCTTTCTGCATTTTTACTGCATTCGGTGTGATTTATATGCTTTGTACCCATGGGGACCTCAATTTAGGTCCCCAAGTATTCAGGTTTAAGTCCCTGCCAGGATATGTAAACCAAATGCACAAACACACACAGATGACCCTGGACCACAAAACCAGTCATAAGGCTAAGCTTTTAGCTTTTTGAGATTTGAGATTTATAATATAATATAAATAAGCTTTCATTGATGTATGGTTTGTTAGGATGGGACAATATTTGGCAGAGATACAACTATTTGAAAGTCGCCTTTAAAGTTGTCTACGTGAAGTTCCTAGCAATACATGTTACTAATCAAAAATTAAGTTTTGATATTTTTACGGTAGGAAATTAACAAAATATCTTCATGGAACATGATCTTTATGTAATATCCTAATGATTTTTGACCCATACAATGTATTTTTGGCTATTGCTACAAATATACCTGTGATACTTATGACTGGTCTTGTGGTCCAGGGTCACACACACACACACATACATACATATATATATATATATATATATATATATATATATATATATATAGTCAATTATAAACATACTGGTTTGTAGTGCAAATAATTGTAGCATTTACTGCAGTGTTATTTCTATAGTTATTCAATGGCTAATGCATCAGAAGTTTCGCATATTCACCGGAAAATGCTTATTTCTGTGTTGCAGCATAAAGTGGATAGACTTTAGTCACATGGTTGTCTTTGGCTTGTTGTTTTGGCTGTGTTGATTTTCCCCCCAAACTGCACTTCACAACTTTTTTCACTGGTCAACTCAATCACTTTGTGTTAAATGTCAATGCTATCAAAGTTGAAATTCACATGAAAACAAAACATACTATTTCTACTTGTAACACGCAATACTGGTTTTGTTGTGAACAATTAATTCATGAAAGATAATCTAGAGGATTCAAAATCTGAAAATGTGCTCACAAGTACATCACAATACAGACGTCAGCTGCAGCTTCTAGTTCATGCGGACTGTAAAATTGTTTTTTTTCAGCATCTGATGCCGTGAGTGCTTTTAAGCCAATGTCAATTTAAAAACGTGGTAGAACAGGTGTCCCAGTTGTTCATATTTAAGCTTTTTTTATGTATTAGTTTATTAAAACACAAGTTTGTCCGTAGGTACAGTGATCACAGCAACAAAAACAACAGTTCATTTTGACAGTTTGTGTTGACAGTTTTCCAATGCCAGCACGACCATGTGAACAGGATTTTAAGATGCAGGTATATGCATCAAACAGTTCAATTTTAAAGCGCTCATCTCCAGACCATGTATGTGTCTTGATGAATTTTCAGGTAAATCTGTGCAGCATGTGAGCAGCTTCTAAAGCCTCGTAACTTTCTTTGTTCATATTTCAAAGGGGATAATTAAGATGGAGGACTGGTGTGTTTGTGTGTGTGTGTGTGTGCTGAGCTTCATTGATTGTAACGTTGCAGTTTTACAGTGTGTTGTTGAGCAGCTGTGTCAGTGTAGATCATGCAGTCAGAGCATCAGCAAACGTGCCGTCATATTAAATCTGCCGGTTTAATCCTCTTCATTAAATTCCTCTTTGATTACTGTGCGTCACGCGTGTTAATATGATTAGGATGGGGCTATAAATACCCCTCTGAGTGCGCGTGATCAGCACGTGCTCGTCACAGCGTGCCCTTGTGTTTTCTCGTGACCTGAGTGTCCATGAGCGAGTGTGGCGTGTTCAGGTGGAGCTGTGCTGATGGTTTGCTGTAGTGAAGTGTGTGTGATGTGTGTCAGCAGGGACTGCGCGTCTCCACTGTATTTGACCTACTTCTGTGCCTGCATTACTCGTGCTGCAGTTTCAGCGGTAGGCACAGAAATGGCACAAAATGTGCCGTCTGTAGAGACGCAGTGTAGAGGCTGAAGCAGAAATCATGTGAAGCTGTTTGTTCCTGCGCATCGGCTTAAGTCTCTGTGTTCCTCTACAGCAGAGGAGGTGGAGAAACTGGCCTCCATTCACGCAGAGTCCCTGGTGTCCGGATCGCACGCGCCGCCCATGCACTGCAGGAGCAGGTTTGCCACTCTGGGACGCCTCTTCAAACCCTGGAAGTGGAGAAAGAAGAAGAGCGAGAAGTTCAAGCAGAGGTCAACAGGTAAATGCATATTTCATATTGGAACAAAAATGCATAAAATGTACATCTAGATTCATGCATTTGGCAGACACTTTTATCCAAAACGACTTGAATTGCTTTCAGATATGATCAGTTCTTGCATTCCCTGGAAATCAAACCCATGACCTTGGTGTTGCTACTGCTGTGATCTGCTGTTTGAACTATGGGAAGATTTCATGTAACGTCATAATCATGCAAAAGATTGGGTAGTATTAAAGTCTCCTGCTTTAAAGGGTCAGTATGAACAAAATGCTGCATCTGGCAAAAGCAACAAATATATTTCAGAAGTCAAAATACTCCTCAATCCAATGCACTCGAATAATGTGAAAAAATATTATTTAAAATATTCTTATTTTAAATGTATTTGTATATTTATTTATTTTTTCACATTATTCAAGTGCCTTGGATTTATGAGTATTTTGATGTTACAAAAGAATCCTGCATCCAAAGAGCACCGATTTATGGATTTTTACACCTCAGCAGCAGTTTTTTGCATTTTTGAATGTATATTTCAGAAGTCAGTTTGTGCGTGTGCAGGGTTTCTGCTGATCTTAAGTCTTAATTTGCCCTTAATTAGGCCTAAGACCTAAAAAGGCCTAAAAATGAACATTTCTGAAAACTAAACTCTGTAGAGGACCTTCGATGCTGCGTCATTCAGTACAATAATAGCAGGAATAAATGAGAACATTTGCTCATTTAGTTGTTAAAGCACAAAACTGAAAATGGGTTCAAATGATAAGCATATCATGAATGTAAAATGCTAAATCAAATATTCTATGTAAATTTATGCATTGTGACAGTTAATTGGAATATTCAGTAATCCCAGTCGGTGTGATGTTAGAGAGGAACATGAGTGTGAGTCTGAGATCAGTCACAGGGTTTTTAAAGGTATTAATTCCCCCTTAAATCAAAACAGAAAGTCTTGAAGTCATGACATTAAATGTTGCAAAACATGAGTATCTTCCTCAGTGTTTGTTTGTTTTCCAGTATAAATATCTTAACATCCTTAAATCAAGATATATTTATGGGAGATGCAAAATGAAGATATAAAAGTCCAGTTTTTAGAGATGTTGAACAACAAAATTGATCAACATTTTACCCTTTTAAATTAAGGTTATTATTTGACCCCACTGACAGATATTTGCTCTTGTTTAATCGTAAACTCACTTCATCTTGATCAGTTTGTCATAAATCAAATCCTCTGTCATTTTGTTTGTCCAGTAAATGCATTTTGATATTAAGCATCTTTAATCATTTGCACTGGAAAACAAAAAGGAAAAAAAACGATGAAGAGCAGCACTTATTTTTTGCAGTTTGATCAAAAGTGCACTAAAAGAACTTATTTCCATATTCTGGTGTTTGGGAGCAGAGATATTCAAGCCTTAAGGGGTTTTTTAATTAATTAAAAAGTAATGAAGATGTGTTTGAAGTTGTATTAGCAGTGCTTCAAAGTTTAACAGACTATATTTAGAAACCATATTGACGCACTGTGTTCCATTCGGTTTCCTTACATTATCTTTACCGTCTTTACTTTCTTTTCTTAAATTGTCTGAAAGCGATCTGAAATATCCCCTCATCAAACCTGCAGAAACCCTGCATCAGCAACAACTCGCCACTGAGACTCGTCTGAGAAAATGACACTCGTGACTAATGACAGTGAGATTAAGTTTAACATCAGAACTGATGTTAACATCAAACTCAAACTCATATAGACTCATATAGTCTGATATAGTGAGAATATGAATGAAAAAGATCTCAGTTCTACTCAGAGACTCAACCTGAGCAAAACTATGAATTTGCTGCAGATGCTGATGTTTCAGTGATGAAGTTCTGATGCTGTGGGATCTTTATATGAGTACATCATTTACATAAAATGATGTAAATATCAGCGCTCACTCTGTATCTCCAATAGTATGTGTTAGTAAGATGAGACTGAAATGATCCAAACAAGTAATGCAATGCAATCCAACGATGATTGAGAGATGAACAAATAAACGTTCCTCAAAAGATGTGAGATGTTTTGGAGGCTTGTGAAGATCATTCCTCTGCTGAGGAACAGTGAAAGTAAAACTTCTGAAACCAGGTTTGTGTGTGTTTTCAGCTCTGGAGAGGAAGATGTCGGTGCGTCAGAGCCGAGAGGAGCTGATCAAACGAGGAGTGCTGAAGGAGATCTTTGAGAAAGGTTCTGCTCTCTCACATCTTATGACCCCTGACCTTCATGCTGTGTGTTCACTGGAGATAGTCCAGTGTTGATTTCTGACAACAGACTGCGCTTCAGTTTCAGTGTCTGAAACACCAAGCCGTTCACTGACAGCAGCTCTGTATGAGACCTGACATAAAAAAAAATAAATCAAATACCTCCGCTACAAAGATGTGCTCATGTCACACAAGCAGTCAGATAAACATTAGACCGTCTGAGCTGGAACTTTGGAGAAAGTCTTTAGAAGATGAATTATGCGCTACTTTGAAATTTCTAATGGCAAGTTTTTAAGTTTCATAGTTTGTACGGTTTGTAATGTGTCACAATACGGTGTTTTGCTGTGATCTTCCCCAGCACACCTGTTACCTGCATCATATTTACGGACACTTTAAAATGCATAAATGATGTGCATGCAATAATGTAAACAATGAACATTTATATTACATTTATAAATAGCCATGTCTACTGATTCCTAACATGCCAGAAATGGCAATTGAAATACTTTGAATGTTAGCACTTCAGCTGTCATGTGCAAAACGGGTGCATTTGTAACTAGCTAATCATTAGACTACAATGATCAAACATACTATTCTTTAAGAACGACCTGAGAAATCTAGTTTGACACATTAGTGGTCATTGTGCTATAAAAATGTACTGTATGTTTTAGAAACATCTAAACATCGTCATTAGTCCAAAAACAGCCTTTATTAAAACCAAGCTGCTAGAAAAGTACTTGTTTGCTACTTCCTCCTAATCTATGATGAAAGCACTCACGAGAGAGCAGAAATGGAGCGGCAGTGGTGAGATCAATGCGTTCGTGACACGTCTGTGATCAGCTAGAATGATCAGCGCTGAAACCTTTGATGCCGTGAGAGCAGATCTGAATATATCAACACTCTTCACCACTACATCATCATCTCAGCAGCTGAATAGTACAGATGTAGCAAACATTTTCAAAACACTTCCACAAGTAATGCTCATTTGATATGCAAAGATGTCAGCCAATCACAGCAGTGAGTATTTATATTGAAGGCTTAAAGGAGACACACCCAATTAAACATGGATGCTTATTTCTGACACAGGTAGTTGCGGCTATTTACCTTGCATTTTTGAGAAAATAAGTCATAATTGTGAGATATAAAGTCAGAATTGCAAGATATGAAGTTGCACCTACCCTTCTGTTTTTATATTCCATGGCAGGAAAACAAATAAACATACAAACAAACAAAACAGAACTGTGAGATATAAACTCAGAGTTCAGAGAAAAAAGCCCTCAGAATTTAAAGACAAAAATGAAGAATTTCAAAATAAAAACTCATAATTATTCATGCGGAAAAAACTGTGAATTGTGACCTGTAAATTTGGAATTTGGTATTCTGAATTGCCTCGTAATTCTGACTTATTTTCTCAATCTTTGTTGAGATTCAATTGCAGAAATGGGTTTCCATATTAAACAGAGTGTTCAGGATAAAAGGTTAAAAAGAGGGTAGAAAAAGACCTTTTACTGTAAATGATGACTCTTTGTTGGTGTGAAAATTTTGATAACTTTATAAGTGCACCTCAGGAATCATTATAATCTTGCAGAAATGCAGCTGATTGTTGTGTGTTTGTTCTGGATCAGACTCCAGAGTGGCGGCTGTGACGCCGGACGGCCGGCTGGAGAACGGACTGCCGTCAGACTGTGAGCGGACAGCGGAGGACAGACAGAGGAGCGGTGAGTGTGTGTGTGTGCTCATTATGCTGCCAGGCCATTATCTGGAGAAGCAGCCATTGTCTTGCTTTATTACCACAGTGGATTGGTCTCAGATTCCTGGTGCGTGTACGTGAGAATCAGCAGTGAATCTGGATTCATGAGACTGCGTAGATCCTTTATGATTCATAACATGCAGCATTTCAGGAAATGGCCTATAAACAGGGTTCCCACTGGGCCTTGAAATCCTTGAAAGTTTTTGAAAATAAACATACATAGATACAGGTCCTTGAAAGTGCTTGAATTTATTTTGAGCAAGAAGCTTTCTGGAAATAAATCCATATTATTCCCTCCGGTCTGCTAATGTGTTATTTTGCCAACACTTCATGGCCTATGCATACTAGCTTGCTTGATTTCCGTTAGTTCAGCACATTTACGCATTACGTTAAGTGTTTCCGTGTGAGGTACTTTGTGTTGTACTATGATATTCATGCGTGCACAAAAAACTACTACAAACCTCAACGTTTCACAGATGCACCGTGAAACACTGCAAAAATAGGCTGTGAATGTCGAATATTTTTTTTTTTTGCATTGTGTTTGACACTTCAAAACTGTAACGATGTATCTGACACAGTAACACAGTGTGACCTTGTTCTCACTTAAAATGTGTCCCCACATTAAGTGCTTGAATTTGAGGGTATTGGACCTGGAAAGTCCTTGAAAGGTCCTTGAATTTGAAGTTAACCAAGGTGTGGGACCCCTGTATAAATTAGAGATCTACCAGTATTGTTTATTTATAACCAGTACTGATTATTTGTATGTTTATATGTCCAAAATGCAGATGTTGTTTTCACTGGAGAACATAAATAACAAGAGAATGAGCCTTGCATTTACAGTATCTCACAAAAGTGAGTACACCCCTCACATTTCAGCAATCATTTTAGTATATCTTCTCAAGGGACAGTACTGTAGAAATGAAACTTGGATATATTTTAGAGTAGTCAATGTGCAGATGTGAGTACACACTAAGTGAACCTGTCAAAACTGTGTCCAAAATGTCAATATTTTGTGCCAAACCATTGTTATCTAGCACTGCCGTAATCATTCTGGGCATGGAATTCACCAGAGCTGCACAGGTTGTTGTTGGATCCTCTTCAGATTCTCTATAATCATCATGGAGCTGCTGGATGTTCGACACATGGTGCTTCTCCACCTTCCACTTCTGCATAGGTGCTCAATAGGGTTCAGGTCAGATCACCTGCACCTGCACCTTCCTCAGCAAGGCAGTTGTCATCTTGGTGGTGTGTTTGGGGTCATTAAACACACTGGAAAACTGCCGTTCTGCCCTGTTTCTGAAGGAAAGGCATCATGTTCTGCTTCAGAAATGTACAGTACGTAATGGAATCCATGTTTCCCTCAATGAACCGCGGCTCCCCAGTACCAGCAGCTCTCATGCAGCCCCAGACCATGATGCTACCACCACCATGCTTGACTGTAGGAGAGACACAATTTTTTGTTACTCCTCACCAGGGCATCACCACACATGCTGGACACCATCTGAGCCAAACAAGTTTATGTTAGTCTCATCAGACCATAGGACATGGTTCCAGTAATTCATGCTCTTGGACAGGTTGTCTTCAGCAAACTGTTTGCGGGCTTTCTTGTAAGCCAGCTT
>JAHKKF010511358.1:0-18831 GCA_019740295.1 Labeo calbasu
GGCTTCAAAAACTGACAGCTGACAGCCCTAATAAATGAAAACTTGCCATAAAACGATTTGCATCACTAAATGGAATAATGCAAAATATGTTTTCACGGTCGATGGGAGAAGAAATTTGCCTAGCAAATTTTCTCAATTCAATGCCATTGACATCGCAGCAAAAAATAAATTTTGGGTCATAATTTTGGTGCAAGAAAGGTAATATTTGTAATATTTCTTACCCCCTTCACCTTTTTTCCTCTCTCAGGAGGACCATGCTCTGCTCAGAGCGTGGCGTGGTGGAGGAATGGCTCTCAGAGTTCAAGGTGAGAGGTTTGACATCCTTGCAGGATTTAATATGACGTTTTTATATAGCTCACTCAAATTAAGTCCTCCCTTCCCCAGTGATCTGAGCGCGATGTCCCATTAACCACATTTGGTTTCTGAATCTCAGAACTTAATGGAGGAATATTTTCAGCCTCTGAGTTAATTCAATTCCAGGCCGATTCAGGTTGAGGCTGCTTAGTCATGTCTACCACCTTTTCTCCTCCTTAGACATTACCTGACGATCAAATCCGCAGCTATTCTGGCAGTCTGCGTCTGAAGAAAGCTCTGGTACCTGCTCTCTACGCTGTTATTCAGGAGCAGCCCAGCAGTGAGGTACGATGAAGGGTTTGAAATGCTCCAGATTCATGTTTAATTTAAGAATGTTACGGGTATTTTGTAGTCAAAAGGTCTTTTGTTGGGTAATGTTTTCTTCTGAAAGCACGTGTTGATACGCGCATTCAGAGGTGATTTGAAATGGCATGATATGAGTTAAGACTTGGTTTTATTATTTTGGATTATTCAGTGTTGCCTTTATTATTTAAAGCTATTAAATATGTTTTTAATTAATTGAAATATAGCTGAAATGAAAAGCAACAAATATTAGATGAAAAGCTTAAACATTAAAACAAAATATTGTCTAACTGGAATAAAGTAAGTTGTACTAAAGTGACTAAAACTAAAATAAAAAAGTAAATTAAAGGTAAATACAATTTAAAAAGCATGTAATTTGTTGTATATGTTTTATACTACATTTTTATAGTTTGTTCTTTTTTACTTTAATTTTTTATACTTTTTTAAAATGTACTCTTTTTGTAATTTTAAAATACGTGTGTGTGTGTGTGTGTGTGTGTGTGTGTGTGTGTGTGTGTGTGTATATATATATATATATTCAAAGGAATTTTAAGTGATTTTGGACTCTGTTTTATATTTAATAAATTTCATATCATATTACAGTTTCAGTTTAATTTTCATAGTTTTCTACAAAATTTGTATACTTTTTTTCTTTTTTACTTTAATTTTTTATACTGTTTTTTAATAATTGTTTCATAATTTACATTTTATATATATATATTTGCAAGTAAAGTAATTTTAAGTGATCTTTTAATTTCATATTTAATATTTTTTTCATATCATATTATAGTTTCAGTATTTCAATTTTCATAGTTATACTAAATTTGTATACTTTTTTTCTTTTTTACTTTAATTTTTTATACTCTTTTTTTTTTTTAATATTTATTATTATTATTATATATATTTTTGCAAGTAAAATTTTAAGTTATTTCTTTTAATTTCATATTTAATATTATTTAATATCATATTATAATTTGTTTAATTTTCTTTGGTTTCTTATGCTGCTTCCTTATTCTAGTGCTTTTTATTTATTCATGTAGCAAAGGAGTGTTTCTCTCTGTTCATGTGTCCCATGCTGTCTCTTTTACTTTCTATCATTGTCTTTTTTCATTCTCTTCCTCTCTAGCTGCTGGCTCCGGTGTGTCATCAGTTGTTTGAGTTGTACCGGAGCTCTGAGGAGGGTTTGCGTCGGTTTACTCTGCAGTTTCTGCCTGAGCTCATCTGGGTGTACTTGCGTCATTCTGCCAGCAGAGAGCGCTACCGCAATGGCTGTGTGGAAGCCCTTTTACTGGGGATCTATAACCTGGTGAGAGATCGGTGATTGTGCATTACCTGCAATTTTCTGAAATTCGATATCTAAAGTTGTCATGCGCTATATATACGTCTTGTGTTACAGGAAATTGTGGACAGTAAAGGAAATGGAAAGCTGCTGTCATTCACCATACCGTCTCTCTCCAAGCCTTCAATATACCATGAGGTAAGAGGTGGAGTAAAATACAAACACTTTTTAAGCTGACCGTTATTGGGTGGCTAAGATGCAGGAGGTATCAGTTTCAAATCAATGAAGATGATATCTCCTGTTATTACGCATACAAAACACAGATCTGGTTTCATTTTAGATGGTGAAACTAGAGACTAATGCACAACCCTACAAAAGCAAAAGAACCTGGATTTCTGTTGGTGTATGGTTTGTTAAGATAGAACAATATTTGGCCGAGATACAACTATTTGAAAATCTGAGGGTGCAAAAAAAAAAAAAAATATTGAGGAAAAAAAAAAAAATAAAAAAAAAAATATATATATATATATATGGGTGATTCTCCCGAAAACTTAGTTTTAAAGATTTCAAACATGACATTTTTAAAAATATTTATATCAACAAATTTCCTTTTGTGGCATTAACAGCAAGGTCTTAAGTGTTAGTGAACATACATTTTAAAAGGTTTTACTTAAAATTTAACATATTTTTGAACATATTTTCCAAAAAAAGTTCTTAAAAATCACGTTACCGCAAAATGTCAATTCCATTAGGAAAGCCAATACATTTTCACATTTTAAAAAATGTATTATAAACAGTCATGCACAGTTACTTGAAACTCTGAAATAAAATTTATTTTTGAATTAACATTTTATTTGATTTTAAATTATTTCTCTCATTACCGCAACACCTTCTGCAATTTGCAAACTAATATATTTAATATTTATTGAAAACTGAAATATTTTAAAATTAATGTGGCAAACATGAAAGAACATAATGTATAGATTCTGCACATACATTTAAAAGCAAACTACTATTTTTCAATTTATTAAATAAACATTAAATAAACACATGTTGCGGTAATGGTACATAGGTTACGGAAATGAGGTTGATAATTTCGGTAATGATAATTTGTATACTAAGAATTGTATTGTATATTAAGAATCAGGTATAGTTAAAATCGAATATAACACGTAATGTAGAAAATAAATCAAGTTTAAGATGTTTTTCCAGTAGGATAAACTCCATCTGACACTTGTTTACATGCTCTGCCAATAAATATAAGGCTCACTCTTTAAGTAATGTAATTTAAAATGGTTTCTATTGAACTTAATAAGGCAAAACTTTTATTTCTGGGCCTTACATGGATGAATAACTAAAGCCGAATGCTCTGATGTTTAACGCAGCCATCCAGCCTGGGGTCCATGGCGTTAACCGAGGGAGCCTTGAACCAGCACGACCTCATCCGGGTGGTATACAGCGGTCTGCTATCTCAGAGAGAGACGTTTACCTCACAGAACAGGTGTTTTTTTTTTAATTCTGTACTTATTCCTATTTTTAGAGGATGTAGGTTTGATGTGTGGAATATTTCTGAGCATCTGATTAATCGCACTAGCTGGACCGTTTTATTGCCTTGACTCAGCTGTGACTTTTTCCTGCAGGTTGAAATGGGCTGTAATGATTTCTCAGCATTTTTATTTCATTAAACCTCTGCTGGAGCTTCACGACAGCGATATCTGTGCAGACGTAGTGTGATTTGTTATTACCCATTCCGTCGGCTAGATACACGCCGACAGCCGCTGACTCATAATGTACCGCAGTCTGATTTGTTGTTGTAAAATTATGCAGATGTCAGAGGGGGGTTATGTAACAGCAGCATGTGTGTGTGTCTCCTGCAGGTTTGAGGTGCTGTCTTTTCTAATGCTTTGCTACAACTCAGCCGTGGTCTTTATGCCTGCGTCGTCCCACCAATCGGTTTGCAGAATGAGCACACGGTAAGAGAGCGCATGAGTTGTATTTTCCACTAACGATCCGGGAACGTCTCGGCCTTTCTCTCTCTCTCTTTGAAATTTCTCGCTGGTACAGGCAGAGATGGAATGATTAAATGGATTAAATGGAATATTGATTTAGAGAGAGGGAGCACAGGATTTCTGTGGCGGGTCATAGCATTAGCATAAAGACCTCCAAATAAACATGTCATTAAAGATTCTCTCGGAATCTTGTTATGCAGACTCTGTGTGAGCGGATACCCGCGGCAGCAGGAGAAGTCGTGGAAGGAGCCGTGTAACCGTGTGCGATTGGAGCCGGAGTTTATGGTGCAGATGCTGACTGCTGTTTACCATGCAATGTGAGTTTAATAACTGACATCAAACACTTGTTTTTTTTGTTCCATGAGAGTATTTTTCTTTAAGAAAAGGGGAATTTGATAGAGATTTTTAATAATTACCGCGGAATGCTAAAGATGAATAACATTCAGAGAAACGTTTCTTACTTTTACTAAAGCAAAACAGTAATAGATTCGATTGTTTCTAAGAAATGTGACAGCAGAATTAACTCCTAACTTAATTTTGTGTAAAACCTGATGGCAAATTTTTGTCAGAAAAAGAAAGTTTTGATATGTCATACACAAACTTTTAAAAGTTTGAGTCAGTTATCAGTAATATACATTAAATTAAATCAAATCAGAAGTGACATTTATAATGTTACAAAAGGTATATTTTAAATAAATGCAAAAATAAATAAATAAATAAATAAAAAGTAATCATTATTTCCCCCTGCTAATTATTCAAATATTATTATTATTATTATTATTATTATTATTATTATTATATTTTTTATTTATTTTTTTTTATTATTCAGCAAGAATGCATTAAATTCAGTCAAAAGTGACAGAAAATGCATTTATAGTCTTACTAAAGTTTTATATTTGAAATAAATGCTGTTCGGTTTCCACAAAAATATCAAGCAGGTCAACTGTTTTCAAGATTTATAATAATAATTAATTATCAGCAATTAATTTAACTAAATTACTCAATTATTATTAAGATTTTTTTTTTAATTATTCAGCAAGAATGTATTCAGTTTAATCAAAAGTGACAGTGAATGCGTTTATAATGTTGCAAAAATTTTATATTTTAACTAAATGCTTATTGGTTTAAACAAAAAAAACAAGCAGCTCAGCTGTTTTCAACATTTATAATAATAAGTAATTTTTTTTTAATTATTCAAATATTGTTAAGATTTTTAAAAAATATTCAGCAAGAATGCATTACATGCAGTCAGAAGTGACAGTGAATGCATTTATAATGTTAGAAAAGTATTATATTTTAAATAAATGGTATTCGGTTTACTCACAAATATCAAGAAACTTGACTGTTTTTAACATAAAATAATAAGTAATTAGTTTTGTAAAAATGATTTAGCAAGAATGTATTCAGTTTAATTTGATGTGAACAGCTCAACTGTTTTCAACCTTTATAATAATAAGTAATTATTCTTCCCCTCCTAAGTATTCAAATATTGTATTTTTTTTTAATTATTCAGCAAGAATGCATTGTATTCAATCAGAAGTGACCATAAATACATTTTATAATGTTACAAAAGTTTTATATTTTAAATAAGTGCTTCTTGGTTTCCACAAAAATATCAAGCAGCTCAGCTGTTTTTGACATTTATAATAATAACTAATTTTTTTTAATTATTCATATATTATGATTTCTTTTTAATTATTCAGCAATTTATATATTTTATATATATATATATATATATATAAATTGCTGAATAATAAAAAAAAATATATATTTTTATATATTTATTTATAATAATAAGTAGTTCTTTTTTTAATTATTCAAATATTATTAAGATTTTTTTTTTTTTAATTATTCAGTAAGAATGCATTAAAATCAATCAAAAGTGACAGTGAATACATTTCTAATTTTACAAAAGTTTATAGTTTACATAAATGCTGTTCGGCTTCCACAAAAATATCAAGGAGAACATCTGTTTTCAACATAATTCTTCTTAACAGCATAATTCTTCCTTTTTTTTTAACAAATTATTTCAGTATTAAGATTTAATTTTTTATTTTTCAGCAACAAGAATGCATTAAATTCAATCGAAAGTGACAGAAAATGCATTTATAATGATACAAATGTTTTATATTTTAAATAAATGCTGTTCAGTTTCCACAGAAATATCAAGCAGCTCAGCTTTTTTTAACATAAAATAATAAGTAATTATCAATTCATTTAATTTAATTATTCAATTATTGTTAAGATTTTTTTTTTTAATTATTCAGCAAGAATGTATTCAGTTTAATCAGAAGTGACAGTGAATGCATTTATAATGTTGCAAAAGTTTTATATTTTAACTAAATGCTGCTTGGTTTCCACAAAAATATCAAAACAGCTCAGCTGTTTTCAACATTTATAATTTATTTATTTATATATTTATATTGGCTTGCTTAGTTGGGGACACTTTATCTTCACTTTATCTTCACACAATATTGTATTTAATTTTGTTGTTTTATACGTTTTATATTTTTTATAAAAGTTTTATATTTTAAATAAATGCTATTCGGTTTCCACAAAAATATCAAGAAACTCAACTGTTTTTAACATAAAATAATAAGTAATAAGCAGTAATTCTTTTTTTTTTTAATTATTCAATTATTATTAAGATTTTGTAAAAATTATTTAGCAAGAATGTACTCAATTTAATCAGAAGTGACAATTAATGAATTTATAATGTTACAAAAGTTTTATATTTTAAATAAATGCTGCTTGGTTTCCACAAAATATCAAGCAGCTCAACTGTTTTCAACATTTATAATAATAAGAAGAAGAAGCAATGTTTCTTGAGTAGTAAATCAGTATATTAGAATTTTTTGAAGGATCATGTGACACTGAAGACCTCAGTGACCTCACAGAAATAAATTACATTTGAAAATGTATCAAAATAGAAACGCATGTGATAATATTTCACAATACTACTGTATATTTGATCAAATATATGCAGCTTTGGTGAGCATAAGAGACTTGTTTCCCCAGACCCCAAACTTTTAAATAGTAGTGTATTTCTGAGCAACATTCAAAGCTATTTTTTTTTACTTTAGTAAGAGAAGGAAATGTATTATATATTTATTTCCTGTTAATTTTCAATTAACGGTTTGCTAATGATCTCATCTGCATGATGATACTCGTTCCCATCAACAGTTATAATGGGCAGTGGGATCTGGGGAGGGAAGCTTTGGACGACATCCTCTACCGAGCACAGCTAGACCTCCATGCCCAGCCATTACTGGTAAAAGTCACTTGGGGAAAATACAGTGGGGTCTGAAAGTCTGAGACACTAAAAATCAGTGTTGTCATTTAAACAAAAAAAATCAATGTCTTTAGAAATGTAAAGCAAAGGACTTAAATTTTCTTCTTCATTTTAAACATAAAATGAAGAAGAAATATGAAAAATTCTACACTATTTCTTGATCAGCAACCAAATAAATAAATATCTGTTTTTAGATTAGATGTGAAGTACTTGGTACAGATAATCAGATGTATTTGTTTTTGCTAAAAAATGCAAAATGAAATCCGTTTCACTGGTGGTCTCAGGCTTTTGGACTCAAATGTACTAAACTAGTCAAGTTGGAGTGGTTTTTGCTTCATAAACATGTTTTGAGAACATTTAAATTAGAATTCATATTGGAAATGTGATATTTCACTGCATGTCGTTGACCTCTGATCCTCAGGTGGCAAATGCAATTAGTCGCTCACTTCCGTCCCGTCCTCCGGAGGGTTCGCGGAACCTTCTGGAGGTGGAAGTCACGCCTGCCGGGAGATGCGTCTCACAGGCAGCTGTCACTGCCGCCTCCATTCGTCGCCTCCGCTGGAAACGAGAGGGTACGTGAGATATGCACACACACACAGACAAAAACACTTTTGGGACCAATTCTCACTATTAACTAGCATAAATATTACTAACATATTGGCTGTTTATTAGTACTTATAAATAGTGCTGTCAAACGATTAATCACATCCAAAATAAAAGTTTTTGTTTATATAATGTGTGTGTGTGTGCTGTATATATTTATTATGTATATATAAATCCACACACATGCATGGATATATTTAAGAAAAATATGTTATGTTTATATATTAAATATATTTATATATAATACTAATGTTGTGAATAAAGACATATACATGTAAATACATGTAAATATTTTTGAAATATATACTGTATGTGTGTGTTTTTATATATACATAATAAATATACACAGTACACAAACATATACAGTCAAGGCCAAAATATCGGCACCCTTGCTATTCTGTCAGAAAATGCAACCCTTCTCTCAGAAAACTGTTGCAGTTGCTCACGTTTATTTTTTCGTTTGCATCGGAACAACACAAAAAAACAGAGAAGAAAAGTCAAATCTGATACAATTCCACACAGAACCCAAAAAATGCACTGGACAAAATTATTGGCACCCTTAATATTTGGAAAAAATAACTGAAATCAGTCGCTTCCTGTAACCATGAATGAGTTTCTTACACCTTTCTACTGGAATTTTGGACCACTTTTCTTTTGCAGACTGCTCCAGGTCATTCAGATTTGAAGGATGCCTTCTCCCTACTGCTGTTTTGAGATCTTTCCACAGGTGTTCTATGGGATTCAGATCTGGACTCATTGCTGGCTATTTCAGAACTCTCCAGTGCTTTGTTTGTAACCATTACTGAGTGCTTTTTGAAGTGTTGTTTTTGGTGATTGTCCTGCTGGAAGACCCATGACCTCTAGTGGAGACGCAGCTTTCTAAAACTACATTGCGCCCCAAAATTCTTTGGTAATCATCAGATTTCATGATACCATTCACACAGTCAAGGCATCCAGTGCCAGAGCAGCAAAGCAACCCCAAAACATCTTTGAACCTCCACCATGTTTGACTGTAGGGACTGTGTTCTTTTCTTTGAAGGCCTAATTTCTTTTTCTGTAAACGGTGCCATGATGTCCTTTACCAAAAAGCTCTACTTTTGTTTCATCTGTCCATAGTATGGTCTCCCAGAAGGAATGTGGTTTTGTCAAACTCCAGTCTTGTTTTTTTATGCCTTTGTGTCAGCAGCGGTGTCCTCCTGTGTCTCCTACCATAGTGTCCCTTTTCATTCAGATGGCGACGGATAGTGTGAGCTGACACTGTTGTACCCTGTGTCTGCAGATCAGCTTGAATTTGTTTGAAAGTTAATTGGGGTTCTTTATCCACCATTTGAACAATCCTTCAGTGTAATTTTTTTATCAGTTTTGCTCTTCCGTCCTTGTCCAGGGAGGTTAGCTACAGTGCCATGGGCTGTAAAACTCTTGATGATATTGCGCACAGTGGACACAGGAACATTAAGATCTCTGGAGATGGACTTGTAGCCTTGAGATTGTCCAATTTTTTTCTCTCAAATCCACAGACAACTCTTTACACTTCTTTCTTTTCTCAATGCCCAGTGTGACAAACAGCACAAAGGTTGAGTCAACTTTTCTCCATTTTAACTGGTTGCAAGTTTGATAACTATATTGCCCACACCTGTTACTTGACACAGGTGTGTCTAAATACAAATTACAGGAGCATCGCATGCTTGAAAAGCAATTAATTCTTACAATTTTCACAAGGTGCCAGTAATTTTGTCCAGTCCATTTTTGAGTTCTGTGTGAAATTTGATCAAGTTTGACTTTCCTTCTCTGTTTTTTTGTGTTGTTGCAGTGCAAACAAAAACAATAAGCATGAGAATACCAAAACATTTGCAATTGGAACAATTTTCTGAGAGAAGTGTTGCATTTTCGACAGAATTGCAAGGGTGCCGATATTTTTGGCCGTGACTGTATTATGTAAACAAAAACTTTTATTTTGGATGCGATTAATCGCGATTAATCGTTTGACAGCACTACTTATAAAGCAAATATGAATGTTTTTTTCTGCATGACCGTATTTAAATCAAAGTAGGAGGCAAAAGTCGTAGTTAATAGTAAGAATTGGTCTCCAAGCTAAAGCATGACTGAAACAAGTTTTTATTTTGGTTGCTTATTTTCCTTCATGATGATTAAAATCATAATGAGAGCATTCACATCCTCATCAGTCCCTCCATTGCATCCATTCACGCATCAGGAAAAGGCCATTTTTGTGTGTGAACTTTTCCCTGTCAGCATCATGTTCAGTACGCTCACTGTCTTCACCTCAGATTGTTTTGATTTCTCAACCACGACTGAATTCTACGCCTCCATCACCCCCAGCCGATACACCCCCCCGGAGAGACCCGACAATCCTGTGGCACGCGGGCGGATAAAGTGCACCATTCACCTAACCTTGCAAGGGGGTAGGCAGGGCTCAGGAACATCTCACCATTAGACAGTACATACACAAGCCCTGCCCTTCATCATCATAGAAAGTATTCACTGGCCTACAGATTAAACTGACCCTATTGCATGGAAGACTTCCTTTTGTCTGTTACTAGTGTCTTTACATACCTTAGTGTTGTATTGTGATCATTTGTGGTTAACCTTTTGTGTTCAGTTTTGGTTTAGGATACTTTTACAGTGCTTGCAAGGCAATGATATATTAAAGAGATTCAGCCAAAAATGAAAATTCTGTTATTGAGTACTCATCTTCATGTCGTTCCAAACCCGTAAGACCTTTGTTCATCTTTGGAACGCAAATTATCGATGTCCTAACTTTCTGGGCCTTGAACGTGTCAGCGTTGCTGTCTGTGCAGAGTCAGAAAGCTCTCGGATTTATCAAAAATATCTTAATATGTGTTCCGAAGATGAATGAAGGTCTAACAGGTTTGGAACGACATGAGGGTGAGTAATTAATGACAGAATTTTCATTTCTGGGTGAACTATCCCTAAAATTACATTCCTCTTCTTTTTCCTTCCTTACAAATTTCTGCAGTTCATTTACCTCAAACCTCTTAATATACAGATTCATTCAAATATTGTTTAATATTTGTGTGATTGGTCTTGTTTTGGGTGTGTTAAAAGTCATGTTAAAATTATTGTGTAGTATTTACAAATTGAGTGCACATTAATATTACCATCATGTCATAATCACCAGTTGCTTTTTTTAAAATATTATTACGGATTAAAGCTTTATTATCATTTTTGATCGAAGTAATTGGATCAAATTGTATTTTGTGTAATATTAATGAATAATACTGTTAAAGTTTGACAGGAATTACTACTCAGTGAGCATGTACATCCTTTGCTCTACCTTATGTTGCATTAATGCTAGAAAGCTTTGTTGGGAAGTGAAAAAGAGAGGGAAAATTATATATTTGTCCAGCACATCTATTTTTTTCCAACCAAACGCAATTGTATTTGCAGTTTCCAAACTTGAAAGTACAAACTTCTGAGGTGAACGCAGCATTTCTTACTTCTACACTACTGTGCAAAAGTTTGATTTTACGCAAAAAGTAAAAATTGCAAGATAGAGACTAGAATTTGCAAGAAAAAAGTCAGAAGTCAGAGTTTACAGCTCGCAATTCTGACTTTATTTCTCAGAATTGCAATTGATTCTGCCTTTATAACTAGTGAGTTTATATCTTACATTATCTCACAAAAGAGAAAGAAAGTCAGAATTGCAAAATGTACACTCGCAATTGTGAGGAAATAAAGTCAGAGTTGTGAGATTTGCAATTCTGAGAACATATCAGTCTTTTTCTCCCTCAGAATTGGACTTTATAACTCAATTATGAGTTTTTTTTTTCCTCACAATTCTGACTTTATTTCACGCAGTTGATTCTGATTTTATAACTAGCAAGCTTATATGTCACAATTCTGAGAAAAAATCTGAATTGTGAGTTTGTAGTATGTAATTCTGAGAAAAATGTCAGAATTGCGAGATGTAAACTCAATGAGAAAAAAAAATCTGAATTATGAGACAAAAACTTGCAATTCTGAGAACATATCAGTCTTTTCCCCCTTCAGAATTGGACTTTATAACTCTCAAATGCAAGTTTATATCTCACAATTCTGAGAAAAAAGTCAGAATTGCGAATTTGTATTACGCAATTCTGAGAAAAAAGTCATAATTGTGAGACAAAAAGTTGCAGTTACCTTTTTTATTCAGTGGTTCCATTTTTTAAAATTATTATCATTGGTGAAAACAGTTATACCGCTTAATGTTTTTGTGGAAACCATGATACTTTTTTTCAGGATTCTTTAAAAAGGATTTATGTAAGTATTTACTAGGACTGCCCTTCACTAAAGATTTTTCTGGTTGACTAGTAGTTCATTTTAAGCATTAGTCGACTATTAGTCGCATTTATTAATAAACCAAAGAAATCATAATAATGAGTCTTTAGTTGTCTGCATAGCCTTATAAGCGTTCAAGCACACATTAAAAAGCTTAGTGTAGTGGCAGCTATAATAATTATGAACCTGTCAGGGAAAAACAGCAAGTAGGCTGCATTAACATTTTAATAATTTATCGATAAAACTAGTGCTTGCTTTATTTTCGGCTTAAGAGATGAAGTCGGCGACACTGACTCATCATCTCCGCTGTAGTGGGATTACATACGGATTACATAATCTGAGAACAGGCCTATTTGTTTTCTATTTGAATTAGTTCATTTAAAAGTAGACAAATTTTTAGTTATATTTTTCATGTCTGTAAGGCAAGTGTACACAAAGTGACACACTCAAGTTCACAGAGGCCGAGACGGCAGAAAGCATCCTGTTTACTTTAATTAATAAAAGCGCAACGTTTTGTTGTTATTCTGAGTGCACACAAATAAACATAGTCTTTACAGATTCGAAAGATGTGTTACTTTTATCTGATTGACCAAAAATTACAGTGACCGCACTACTGTTTAGCTTCCACACTCTGCACAGACACTTTTCTAGGTTAACATTAGATTGAGCTGCCATATAAAGCTAATACATACACTCTCAGATGAAAAACTATATTAGAAGGCGATGAATGACAGGTAAGCGCATGGATGTCCTACATTACCACATAAACTAGCCATTAACAGACTACGTGACTTCGCCGCTTCCTGTGGATTTTTTTTCTGCGACTAATGAAATTTTGGTCGACTTCTCGTCGACTATTAGAGGGCAGCCCTAGTATTCACTGTTATCAGTTCAATTTAATCCATGCTAGCTGAATAAAAGTTTTCATAATAAAGAAACTCACCTAAAACTTTTGAACTGTAGTGTATTTAGATTCTTTGAATCTTCTCATCTGAGTTCACCAACAAAATTGTCCCCCTGAGCTTGAGTTGCTCCCACGTTCTCATGTGTATGAACGGAAGTGAATGGAGCGAATGGAGTTTAGTGTAACCGCAGCTTTACACTTCAAAGACGGTGTCATGTTGTTTTTTTTTATCGGCTGTGCAGGCGAACCAACACGAGATGCGTGCTGAGTGTCAAAGCAGCTGTGATGCAGCATTTCACTGAGACACATCCAAAAGCCTGAGCTTACTTCTAAGCTCACCTAACACTATTCTTTTGCTGCCTTGCAAGCGCTGGTATTCCCTCTAGGAAATGCAAATCTAGTTAATCCAGCTTTCTGTTTTCTCTGCCTCATTTTTCCCTCGCTGTGTTTTAGATGCCGACGGCGTGAGTTGTGGAGAGGACTCTTTTGACCCGGATGAAGGGTTTTCCTCTGGGGCTTCCAGCAGCAGCCAGCCCAGCAGCGTGAAACGTGACTGGGTCATAACGGGCATTCGACCTTCCCGAGATCCGGGAGCCAGGCAGAGGGAGAGCACGTCGGCAGACACCAGAGCCGCCCTCCGAAGCCTCCACCAACGGCACCAGTCCCCTCCCCCCGCCATCAGCCTCCGTACCGCGGAAAACAGTCGCAGCCCGAGTCCCAGCGCTCCCAGACGCTTTCTGGACCCGCATTACATCTCTCCCTTCACTGGTGCGCCGCCTAAAACCAGCAGCACGTCTTCTAGCAAGTCTCTTGACTGTACAGGGCTAAACGGCTCATCGGGACCTACAGATAGCCTATCCCTGGGAAGCCTCAGTGCTGACAGAGCACACTATCTGTCAGCCATCAGCTTGCAAGAGGAACGTCTAGGGCGAGCGATGCGGAGCCAGGATCTCCTCTCTCCCGGGAGTCCGTTCTCCTCTGGAAGCCCGCTGTCCAAACAGTCTCGGTCACCCAGTTTTAATATGCAGATTATATCACAGGTGTAGAATGATTTTGCTGGGCTGTGTGTGTGCATGAGAATATGGAAGCTTATTTCTACTGTAGAATTTAAAAAAAAAGTTATTATGACTTTGTTTCTTGAAATTTTGATTTAATATCTGACAATTTTATTTTCGGAAGTTTATGTCTCACAATTCTGACTTTTTTCTGTATGTAAACTCAGATATAAATTCACAATTCTGAGAAAAAATTGTGAGATATACATTCTTAATTGCAAGAAAAAGGGCAGAATTGCAAGAAAGTCACTGTTAACCTTAATTTTTTTTCATGACAGTTATTTTTTTCTAATAATTCTGACCTTGCTTCTTGAAATTCTGCTTTTATGTCTGACAGTTCCGAATATTTTTTTCATAATTCTGTTTGTATATAAACTCACAATTCGTAGACAAAAAATTGAGATGTTAACTAGCGATTACAAGATGTAATCTTCAAATTGTGATATACATTCATATTCATGGTGAGAAAAAGGTCAGAATTGTGAGATAAAGTCACTATTAACAATTATTTTTATTTCATGATCATTAGTAATTCTGACCTTGTTTCTTGTTTCTCATTTAATCTTTGACAATTCAGTTTTTTTTTTTAATTCTGAGTGTATGTCTCACAATTCTGACTGTTTTCAATATATAAACTCAGATATAAATTCACAATTCTGAGAGAAACAATTGAGTGATGCTAAATAGCAATTGCAAGATATAATCTCCAAATTGTGAGATATACATTCATAATTGTGAGAAAAAAGTCAGAATTGTGAGAAGTCACAATTAACTATTATTTTTATTTCATGACGATTATTTTTTCCTCAATTCTGACCTTGTTTCTTGAAATTCTGATTTAATGTCTGACAATTCATGGTTTTTTGTAATTCTAAATTTATGTCTCACAATTCTGACTTTTTTGTTTATATATATTCCGATATAAAATTCACAATATTGAGAAAAAAAGAGAAAAAGTAACCTCCGTTTGCAAGATAAAATCTCAGAGAAAAGGGTCAGAATTGTTAACTGTTGTTTTTATTTCATGGCGACTTTTTTCTCGTAATTCTGACCTTGTTTATTGAAATTCTGATTTGATATCTGACAATTCAGGGTTTTTTTGTAATTCTGAGGTTGTCTCACAGTTCTGACTTTTTTGTATATATAAACTCAGATATAAATTCAGAATTCTAATAAAAAAAATTTGAGATGTTAACTAGCAGGATACTTTCTCCAAATTGTGAGATATACATTCATAATTGCGAGAAAAAGGTCAGAATTGTAAGAGTCGCAATTAAGTTTAATTTTTGCTTCATGCTTTTTTCTCATAATTCTGACATTGTTTCTTGAAATTCTGATTTAATATCTGACTATTGTTATTTTTTCATAATTCTGAGTTTGTCTCACAATTCCAACTTTTTTCTGTATATAAACTCTGTAAACTGTATATAAATTCACAATTCTGAGAAAAAAAGAGAGATGTTAACTAAAAGATATAATCTCTAAATTGTAAAATATACATTCATAATTCCGAGAAAAAGTTCAGAATTGTGAGAAAATCAAAAATAACTTTTTTATACTTCATGGTGATTATCTTTATTGTAATAATTCTGACCTTATTGCTTGAAATTCTGATTTAATATCTGACACTTCTTTGTCTCACAATTCTGACTTTTTTATACATATAAACTCAGATATAAATTCACAATTCTGAGCAAAAAAAGCGATTACAGCGATTGCAAGATTTAATCTCCAAATTGTGAGATACATTCATAATTGTGAGTAACAAGATCAGAATTGTGTCACATTTAAGTTTTATTTTTATTTTATGATGATTACTTTTTCCTCATAATTCTGACATTCTGTCTTGTAATTCTTGTAATTCAATTTAGAGTTTTTATGTAATTCTAAGTTTATGTCTCACAATTCAGATTTTTTTCCATACAAAAACAGATATAAATTCACAGTTCTGAGAAAAAAATTGAGAGATGTTAACTAGCGATTTAAAGATATAATCTCCAAATTGTGAGATATTCATTTATAAATGTGAAAAAAAGGTAAGAATTGTGAGATACAGTCATAATTAACTACTATTTTTATTTCATGACAATTACTTTTTCTAATAATTCTGACATTGTTTCTTGAATTTCTGATTTAATAACTGACAGTACAGTTTTTTTTTCATAATTCTGAGTTTATGTTTCACAAATTCTGACTTTTTTCTATATATAAACTCAGGTATGAATTCACAATTTTGAGAAAAATTGAGAGGTGTTAACTAGTGAATACAAAATATAAACTCCAAATTGTGAGACCTACATTCGTAATTCTGAAAAAAAGGTCAGAATTGTAAGATAAAGTCACAATTAACTTTTATTTTTATTTCATGATTACTTTTTTTCTCATAATTCTGACCTTGTTTATTGAAATTGAAAATAATTATGACCTTGTTTAGTTTATTGAAGATTTAATATCTGACAATTCAGGGGTTTTTTCGCCATAATTCGTCTCACAATTCTGACTTCTTTCTATACATAAGCTCAGTTCAGAGAAAAAAATTGAGAGGTTAATCTCCAAATTGTGAGATATAAATTCATGACTAAAAAGGTAAGAATTGTCTAAAAATGACCTCACAATTAATTTTTATGTTTATTTCATGACGTTAAAAAAACAGAATTGAAAGACTCTGAATTCTGAGAATAATTTTAGTTTTTTAAGATATAAATTCGCAATTCTGAGGAGAAAACTGAGATAAATGCGGGGAAATTGCAGGAAAGAAGTTGCAGGAAGAGTCGCAAATCACGTTTTTATTATGGCAAAAAAAATTGCAAGATGTGAATTCAAAATTTTGAGGAAAAAAGTCAGAGTTGTGAGATAAACTTTAAATTCTAAGAAAGTTATCATTATGTTTATTTTTTATTCTGTGGAATAAAAAAAAAATCAGAATTTTGAGATAAGTCTCAATTACCCTTTTTACATTTTTTTTTTTTTAATTTTGCGGTGGAAAAAAGCTTCCATATGAGTGAGAGAAAGTGAGAGAGAAGCAGAAATGTTAACATGCATGCGTCCGAGCATGTTGTCTTACGGTGCGAGTGTGAACGTGTTAGAATGAGAGTGCGCTCATACACTTTGATTTGATCACTACATTATGCACTTGGGTTCGGTGTGGAGGAAATACTTGTTTTGCACAATGGACACATTCAAGTGCACATGATTTGAGACTGTTTTAAATGTGCCATACAAACATACAATAACAACATGGTGTTACTTTAAGAGAAACAAACATTACCGTATCAGAGCAATGAACTTTTCAAAAACTGACAATCACGGTCAATGCATCGAGAAAGGCCTGATAGTGCATGATCCAAAGAGTTTTATTCAGCCCAGCTGTACTGTAGGTCATCCTCAAGAAATCCTCTTCCATGTCCCTGTTTCGGTTTGTGCTGATTGAGCCCGCTTAACTGTTGCCTGTGCTCTTCACCCACCATAGAAAATAAATCGTGTGAACTGCCTCAATGAAACGCTGCGTCGTGAAAGAAAAAAAGAAAAATAAAACAGTGTATGTTGTACTTTGGAACAAGTTTATATTTTAAATTGTGTATATTTGTGTAAATGATTATTGTACTATAGAAAGAGTATATGCTAACAGAATCTATATTGCTTGTACAGAGATAGAAAGCTATCTGCTGAATGGAGAATAAATGTGCTGTTCATGGAAGCGCTCTCTTGTTCTTTTTCATTAGGTACCTTGACCTTAGGGCTGAGCGATATGGGCAAAAAAATGATCACGGTAATTTTTTTTAAAGTTTAAAGTCAGATTTTTGCTTCAAAGTAAAAGGTGTAGAAACCAGATCATTAATTTTCCTTAACAAAATAAATATCTAAATAGAAACATTTATTTATGCATGTTCTAATGAGTTATTTTGTTTCATATCAAGAAACAGATTTGGGTTGTCTGATAATAATAATATCACTTTTTTGTCTCTTAGAAATGCACATTTGATAGTAGCTTGACTGTGTTCATTATAAATCAGTAACATCTGTAAAAATTGTAGCAATCTCAGTTTATATGGTTAAATTTATTCTGACCCAGTTCTTTTTAAATTAAGCATTGGTCTCCCATAGTAGCAAGCACACATTTTAAATCATGATAAACACAGTTAAAACCACACATAATGGTACCTCAATACCATGGTAAAAATATAACTACATGGTTTTATAGGTAATCTATTTGTATGAAAAACGGTAGTATGAAAACATTTCAGTATAAATGCACACATGCTATACCTTAATCACAAATACATACATACTATGAATACATACCATCACTCCTGTAATTAAATTCAATGTGAATATCCCACATTGCTGCCCCAATACCATAGTGCAGTGAGTGTTACTACAGTAAATCCATGGTGAATGATGGCGAAGTATAGATTGAAAAGCCTTCTGATTGTCTCGTTGGACACAGCTTTAAACTAATTTGAATAACAGAGTCATTTGTGTTCATTGCTGAATTTAAGTGGTTCACACTGGATCTCACACTGTTTAGTGTTCGCGTGACGGAGCCGTTCGCATATCGCGTCTATTGCGCGCTCAAGTTCTTTAGTTCAAATCATAGACTGTAAAAAAATATGGACGTAGTGTCCGTGACGTCACCTCTAGGTTTCTGAAGAGCATTTTTGAAGCTCTTAGTGGGCGGGAGTCGGCCGTCGCCATCTTGGAATCGCGTCACTGCACGTCACTCCCGGATAATCGAA
>JAHKKF010511363.1:3748-21209 GCA_019740295.1 Labeo calbasu
CAAGGTAAAAAGGGTGTTGTTTTACACAACCATTGAGAATTTTTAACCAAAGTATATTATAGACTTTTCATTAAGACCCTAAAGAATCATATCAACTTGTGGAAAATGGGCATCTGATGAACACTTTAAAAAATGCCAATCCTTTAAACTTTTGAACAGTTATATGCACTTCTGAATTGTATAATGGTGACAGTGAGTTTAATATTTAACCACAATCCCATAGTGGGGCTGTTATTTTTCAGTAAATGGTGAAGAAACTTTATCTAAGTGAGGCTTTTTTTAAAATTACCAATTTATTTATAAATTAAATAAAAAAAGTCATTTGGAATTTATATATGAAGGAATTTAATTATCCTCAGAGACACACAGAACAGAAAGAAGCCGTTTTGATTTGAAGCTTTTAGTGTGACACATTTAAATGCGTTAAAGATTGAAATAATATCTGTTTTTATAAATGCAATTAAAACAATCAATGAATTGCATAGATTTTCTTCTTGAAGATTTGTGCATCTCTAAATTACATTAGAAGCTCTCTACCCATCTTATATTTATGTAAGAGCGGATGCGGCCATTTGTAAATTGTATGGGTCTGGCTTCCGGTCTCATCTGCGTCCAACTATTTTGATATATATTGCAAATAGGTGTGTCTTACCGTATTATTTTAATGTAGTATCTTAATAATGAACACACTGGTTTGTAGTGCAAACAGTTTTACCAGTTACGACACGTTGCTATTCGTATTATTTATAGGGGGTAATGAAATGGATGTCTCACCCATACGCTTATTATTATTATTATTATTATTATTATTATTATTATTATTATTATACGTTTAAGAATAATGTTAATGGGTTAGTGTTGCCAATTCAAATGTGAAAATTGCATGTGCATTACTTTACATTGTAAAACCTAAATATTTTGATGAGATCACGCCCTGAACATAAAGAGGACGTAAAGAGATTATTGTGTTTCTGTGTTGGCCATTATCCAGTAATGTCCACAAAATACATATTTCACAATTGAATTGCCCTGTTGTGTTCATAATATGTAATTATCCTCCCTATTATTCAGCCTAGACACGTGTGCTTTTCATATCTCCAAGCACAGCCGAGTGAAATCTCTTGTCCTTGTGTCACTATGGGCTTACGCTTTCTTATGCTTAATCATGTAATAATAAAATACAGGACACGTCTTTCAACTCTAGCTCGATCTTTTATGGTTTTCCATTTTCTGACTATTAGCACTATGATTAGCACCGTGACAGCGTTTGTTTATCTCTGTGGATTTATAGCTGTGATTTGCGTGTCGCACGGTCCCGCGCTGAACTGGAAAATAAGAGCATTAACATCACTGTAATATTTCACTGTGCTGCTGATTATAATTGATTTCCTGCTTGATGTCTGGTCCTGAGACTTCTATTTTTTATTCTAGAATAACCTGCAGGACTGCTCCTTTTGATTTATAATTGAAGATGTTAAGGCACGGTCTATGAATACATATTACTCTTAATGCCGTACAGCTCATAACTTCTTTTGAAGAATCATGTTTCACAAAAATTACATTTCAAATCCTTTTCAAATCAGTCACCTCCATGTGAACCAGAAGCTCATCAGTCAGATGTGACACAGAGGAAAGAACATGGAAGATTGTAGTACTTTTGGGATTTTGCTCATTTGTTATAAAAAAACGTTTAGCCTAATCTTCGGAAGTTTTGCATCTTTAAAATGTAGTTGATTTATTGTAAATATATATACTACCATTACAGGTCCAAACTGTTCTGCTTAATATTTTGTGGAAACCATCATATGTTTTTTTTTTTTCAGGATTCTTTGAATTTAAGGTTGTCTTTACTGTCACTCTTATATAATTTAATGAATCTTTGCTTTAAACAAAAACAAAAACTAACTTTTTCACTGTAGTGTAAATAAATTTATAAATTGAATTTGAGTTGTTATAAAAAAAATATGGTTCTAAATCCAGAAATGACATAATAAGGTAAACATTTTTACTTACATTTTTACACTTATATTTTTAATTGCATTTATATTATTTTGTTTGTTTGCTTGTTTTTGAAATATCATGGTTAAAATACTTTTAATGTTACAATTATTCCTGTTCTCTCTCTCTCTCTTTTTTTTTTTTGATAGAAAAGTTGACAAAAGTTTTGGGATTTTTTAAGTAATTGATCATTATCCATGTTATAACAGTGTGTAATAGTGATAGTCAGCAAACATAACAGAGCAACAGCAAAAATAGTGTTAGCAAGCAGCAAAATTCTAACAGCATAATTTATTCATGCTGTAGTTGCATGCTGGGAAGTTGAAAATCAGCAGCATTGCTCAGAGTTTCTTCTGAAGCTTCTGTTGGTGGTATTATGTAGATTCAAAGTTTTTCTCAATTCTTAGTACGTTGTAGGGTGGATAAAAATTAATAGCCTTTTTACAGAGCCATATACATAATGTTAAAAACATAACGCATTGCTGAATGTTGCGGCAGTGCATTTTTAGTTGGTTTACGAGACTCCACACATACATCTTAAACCTGCTGCACCCACAGAGCTCTTTGCAGTCTACTAAAGGTTGGAAGATTTACATAAAACATATCTTGGGGAGTCACAGACATGAATAAAATACTCCTAACATCACATTCCCATTTTTGTAGAAGAAAGCCACTATTTGCCCTCAAACTCAGCTGTGTCCTTTTCCTCTCTACTCTATCTCTCTTTCTTTCCCCTCTATTACCTTAATCTCCAGATACACTGCGAAGGAAGCTTTTAAGTATAAGTTATTATCAGTAACCTGCATTAAAAATGCACAATCAAAGTGCCCTTTGCTCTTGTGGAAGCCCTGTGAAGAAAGTTTAAAAGGTTTTAATTTCTGAAACTGCATTTGAGCAGAGAGAGGAACCCCCACTGAGGCAGAGCTGTGGTGTTTAGCTCATAATGAGGGAGGAGTTCCATGACGCCAGGGAAAAGAAGCATTGAAGACTCATACGTGTGAAGTTAAATTGCTGGTTGCATATATACTTAAAAATGTTAGCCCCATGTGATCCAAGATGTTCATATCTTTGTCTTCAGTTGCAAAAAAATTAAGGTTTTTGAGGAAAACATTCCAAGATTTTTCTCCATATAATGGACATAGAGTGGACTTCAATAGTGGGTTGAAGGTCCAAATTGTAGTTTTAATGCAGCTTCAAAGGGCTCTACACAATCCCAGCAGAGGAATAAGGGTTTTATCTAGTGAAACAATCAGTCATTCTCATAATAAATAAATAAATATATATATCCCCTTTAAAGGGAGACACTGCAGGCAAAAACTCTGTTTTTCATGCACCTGTCAAGTTTGAGTTTTTGGGCTTTTTGGCTGTTCATAAAGTGTTTTTTCAGACTAGTGCAGGGGTGGCGAACTCCAGTCCTGGAGAGCGGCAGACCTGCAGAGTTCAGCTCCAACCCTAATTAAAACTCACCTGCCTGTAACTTTATAGTAACCCTTCAGACCTTGATTAGCTTGTTCAGGTGTGTTTGATTAGGGTTGAAGCAAAACTCTGCAGGGCTGCGTTTCTCCAGGACCGACATTCGCCACCCCTGGACTAGTGGAAAGAAAACATCCAAAAGACAAATTAGTGCATATTTCATTAAATAATGCCTCATTTGCATATTTAAACCTAACATTTTAGAAAACTTGTAATACAAAAAATGTTTGCAATTAGTAATGTAATCAATCAACTGGGTAAGTAAGGTGAAAACTATTAGTTAATCTTTTTTTTTACCCTATTCACCCGCAGTGTCTCGCCTTAAAGTATTTAATGTCACAAACCTGTTCATCTAGAGTGTTCATCTAAAATGGAAAATTAATCATGTACTCGCCCTTATTTCATTCCAAATCTTTATGACTTTCTTCTGTGGAGCACAAAAGAAGATATTTTTAGGAACGTTGGTAACTAAACAGTTTTGGTGACCACTGACTTTCATTGTATGGACAAAGAAAAAAAAACTGAGACATTTCTAAAAATATCTTCTTTTATGTTCCACAGAAAAAAGTCGTACAGTTTTGGAACAACATCAGGGTGAGTAAATTACATCATTTTAGTTTTTGGGTGTGTGAAATCTTGTTCATGTCAAAAATGATAACTATACTCATATTACCGTCCACACCAATGGACGATAACATTTTGTTTTTAATAACCGCACACTGCAGTTTTGTCGTCTGCTTTAAATGCTCGAACTTGAGTCTCAATTCTGATTGGCTGTTCATGTTTTTGTTGTTCGTCAACTGGGAAAAAAAAGGTTCTGAATGTGATTCCAACAATATTGTTTTTTTCTGTGTGGTTAACCTTATAGCTGTGGCTTGGAATTTGCTATTCTCATAGAATTAAAAGAACTGTCAAAACTCATGGTGTGAGCAGACCTAAAAAGGATATTTCACCCAAAAATGAAAATTAACTCATGATTTACTCACTCTCAAGCCATCCTAGGTGTATATGACTTCCTTCTTTCAGACAAATACAGTCAGAGTTATATTAAGAGATGTCATGGCTTTTCCAAGATTTATAATAGCAGTGAATGGCTGTTGATTTGATTTGAAGAACAAAAAAGTGCATCCATTCATCAGAAAAAGTACTCCACATGGCTCTGAGGTTTAATAAAGGCGTTCTGAATCGAAGATATGTGTTTGTGTAAGAAAAATATCCATTTTTAAAACTTTATAAACTGTAATCTCTAGCAAATTGTTGTGTGCATTTTAACAAGAGAGTGGCGTTCCGGCAGATGAAGTAGGACGTAGGACGTAGGACGTTGGACGTTGGACGTTGGACGTAGGACGTTGGACGTTGGACGTTGGACGTAGATGTAATGTAATCTCCAGTGAGAAGTGTTGAATGCGTAAGTACAGAGGAGAGAGCAAATTCATGAATTATAAGTACAAAACAAGGATTGGTAAAGAAAATTGGTGGAGGATTTAAATTTGAGCCAAGAGGATACTGGTTTTCCTTTGCTGTAAACAAAACTTGGTTCGCGCAAGACTAGTATATTCTTACGCTACGCCTGTCATCTGCTGGAACGCCACTCTCTCATTCGACAGTTAGCAGAAGCTAAAGATTAGAGTTTCTAAAGTTTTAAATATGGATATTTTTTTATACACAAATGCATCGATTCAATTCAGAAGTCATTTATTAACCTCCAGAGTCATTTGAAACACTTGTTATGATGGATGGATGCACTTTGTTGGGCTTCAAAATCTCAACAGCCATTCACTGCCATTATTAAGCTTGGAAGAACCAGGACCTTTTTAATATAACCCTACTTGTATTCGTCCGAAAAAAGAGATCATATACACCTACACTCTTAAAAATAAAGGTGCTTTTTTTGTCTAAATGGTTTCATAAAGAACTTTTAATATCTTTGTTTCACAAAAGGTTCTTCATGGTGAAAGAAGGTTCCTCAGATTATAAAAAGGTAAGAAAGAGAAAGAACCTTTGACTGAATGGTTCTTCTATGGCATCACTGTGAAGAATCTATTAAAGCACCTTTATTTTTAAGAGTGTAGGATGGATTGAGGGTGAGTAAAACATGGGGGAATTTTAATTTTTGGGTGAACAATATCTATAATGCTCTCACTGAGCCATAATGTTTAGGTCACGCCTAGAGCACAGGACTGGTAGAAAAATCTGGTGTCAAAATATGCGTCAATTAATTCGAGTCACGTCCCTCAGTTGATTTGCTAGCACTGCACCTGTGCAAGAAAAGCAGATATCTCACAAGCTGTCAGTTTCCAAAAATGCCACTAAATGTTTAGTTCAGTCCTGTACTGCACCAACTGAAGGGTCATAAGATGTGATTGCCACTCTTGTGAACAGCTGAACTCCATGTGGACGGAACAAGATTAAGTGCTCAAACAGAAGAATGACAACCGTATTTATCTGCAGCGTGTACATCCCAATTAAAAATGGATGACTTCCAGTCACTTTGTCACTGCAAATGTAAGCATGTCTTTAAGGGCTATCTATTATTCTTTTTAAGAATAAAGATAATTTTTATTGGTACCTCTCAGCTCGTATTAAATGCTGGAGTATTTATGTTTTATGCTGTAATATAATTGGATTTTAATTATCAGAGTTAGATTTGTGTCACGCTGTGGGTGATATTACCCTTGAGATCTTTTCTTTATCTCATTCTATGTCCCCACTTCTGCCTCTCATTGTATATCCATAGAGATTAATGTACCGCACAGACACCCACTTGATTTCAGCAGACCCATCAGAAACTAATTAGGAGAGATACTAAAACATGCGAAAGCAATAAAAAAGAGATTACAATATGAAACTTGTTAAACTCTAGAGTATATAGACGTCTATATTGTAATTTTAACCATTATGAGAATTTTACATATTACTCCAAACTAATCAATGATCCCCAAACCAAAGTATTTCTAATTTTGCTTCACAATTACTGCATTCTCTTTATGTAACATGTCAAAAGATAGTAAAAAGCTGCCTTTTAAGCATTATTTCTGTAAATATACACCTCCTATTTCCATCCAGAGGCTCACATTTTCTGAAGCTTTGAACGATGTGAAATGCTAACTTAAAATCTGTACCTGGCACGTACTTGACTCGATATCTCTGCAGGCTCTTTTATTGCTTGGAGAAGAGTTACTTGGTCAAAGCTTGCGGTCGAACACTTCCCATCTCCAGGAAGAGATGAACTCCAGAACTGGATGCAGAAATAGATTTGTATTCCCTCTCCTCTTCCTCTACCCGATCCACACCTCTTCTTTATCTTCTTGCTCTTCCTGCTCTTTTCACCAGGGTCCTCATTATTTGTTTGCTCTAAATATATTCACACATGAACACTTTAATGCATAGTTCATGATAGTTGTGTGGAAGCAAGAATGCATTAACTTTTACATTGTTAAAAACTATTTCAAATAAATGCTGTTGTTCTGAACTTTCTATTCATTAAAAAATAGAATAGAAAATAGTTTCCACGTTTTCAACACTGATAATAATATTACTTGAGCATATGATTTCTGAAAGAGCATGTGCGGAGTATTTGCTTCTGAAAATTCATCTTTGCCATCACTGGGATGAATTCAGAAAACGGTTATTTTAAATTGTAATATTACTTATCAATATTAAGTAATATTACTTAATATTGACTTTTGAATAGCATGTGTACACTAGAACAGCAACTCAAATTTGACCCGCATTCAATATTTATAACTGATTCTCTCATGGAAATCCAACATAAACATGAAGTTGCATTTGCAGCTCACTCAGGGTTAGAAGAAGGTCACGTTTGCTGTGTGCCACTAGCACTGAAATGTAATCGTGTTTACTTGCTATGACAGGTTCTCAACTGTGAGCTCATTCTCGTGTAGCTAGTTTGGCCACACACCAGAGCCTATTCAATCAATTAAGATCGAATGGAAATTGCAGTCAAGCATTGAGGCGTGTAATGTCGATCATTGCCTTGAGATGACTATGAGATCAGATAAGAGAAGCGAGGGATGCTGGTGACACCCAGTAGATCTTAATGTGGGAGGATTTAAAGTGCACAGATAGAGATAAAACTATTGAAATAGAAGTAAGAAATATATTAAGCACCAGAAAAGATGGAAAAGACAAACACGTGAACCAGTCTGTTATTTAGTGTGGTAGAAGGTTATGCGTGGGAGTAGGTACAATATGCAGTTTTTTGAGTTTATGTGAGAGTGTTATTTTTGCTGCTCTTGGAAAGACTACAAGCAAATAATCTTCTGTGTCCTCTTTAATGTATAGAACATTGTGGGTGTAATAAATTGAGTCCCTCTGTTCTAAAACCTAGTGAGCTGTCTTGCTTCTTGTCCCTACAGTACATACATCTATCGTTGAGGTCGAAAGTTTACATACACCTTGCAGAATCTGCAAAACGTTAATTATTTAACCAAAATAAGATGGATCATACAAAATGTATGTTATTTTTTATTTAGTACTGACCTGAATAAGATATTTCGCATAAAAGATGTTTACACACCCCGCAAGAGAAAATAAAAGTTGAATTTATAAAAATGACCGTTCAAAAGTTTACATATGCTTGATTGTTAATACTGTGTTGTTACCTGAATGATCCACGGCTGTGTTTTTTTGTTTAGCGATAGTTTTTCATGAGTCCCCCGTTTGTTCTGAACTGTTAAACTGCCTGCTGTTCTTCAGAAAAATTCTTCAGGTCCCACAAATTCTTTGGTTTTTCAGCATTTTTGTGTATTTGAACCCTTTCCAACAGTTACTGTATGATTTTGAGATCCATCTTTTCACACTGAGGTAAACTGATAGACTCATATACAGCTGTTACAGAAGGTTCAAACACTTACTGATGCTCCAGAAGGAAAAACGAAGCATTAAGAGTCGAGGGTGAAAACTTTTGAACAGAATGAAGATGTGTACATTTTTCTTATTTTGCCTAAATACCATAGTTTTTTTTCATTTAGTACTGCCCTTCAGAAGCTACAGAAGATACTTGCATGTTTCCCAGAAGACGGAATAAGTTACATTTACCCTGATCTTTAAATTCAAAAAGTTTTCACCCCTGCTCTTAATGCGTTGTGTTCATCTTAATGCATTCTAAAGCATCAGTGAGTGTTTGAACCTTCTGTAATAGTTAGTTGTCCTCAGTGTAAAAAGATGGATCTCAAAATACAGTCGTTGGAAAAAGGGTTCAAATACACAAAAATGCTGAAAAACCAAAGAATTTGTGGGACCTGAAGGATTTTTCTGAAGAACAGCGGACAGTTTTACTGTTCAGGACAAACAAGAGACTCATGAACAACTATCGCTAAAAAAACACAGCTGTGGATCATTCAGGTAACAACACAGTATTAAGAATCAAGCATAAGTAAACTTTAAAAAAAAAAAAAAAAAGTCATTTTTATAAATCTAAATCCTATCTATCTCTAGAAATTCTCCGTCCAACTTGTTTTTTGAGACATTGGTCGTGTCCAACTCTTTAACAGTCTAAATGTGTCAGAATGCATGAAATAGCACTAGACATCCCCTTTAGGGATGTCTATTTAGGCAGCTGACTAGGATTTGGGACAGCAGGACGGAGCTTCTGTCTTTCTCGCTTCTTTGCTTTTCGTTCCATTTCCATTTCCAGGCTTTAGCACTTCTCTAGGTGCTGTGAAAATTCTCATCACTGAAAAACACAAGCTATCACCACCTACAACACTCAGCCTCTGCTGTAGCACTGAGGAGGACTGTAATAATGAAGTATTACAGTATCTACTGAAGCATTTCCTCAGGGGAGATTCACAGTGGCTAGATGCTACACAAAAATATCTATTAATCTGATTATATCAGTATCCGCAGGATTATTACCAACAGCTAATGTGGTTACGGCAAATATTAAATCTGTTTTCATGCATCCGTGTAAAATTCTAATTACAGCACTGGCAGAAAGTGTAAGACGCACTATGATTTAGATGCTTATTTGTGTGATGTTCTTAGTGTTCATTTATTTCCCAGCTGATGAATTCTGAGATGTGCTGTCTGATATGTGCTAGTCCTCTGATTGAATCAAATAGGAACTGAACGTGATTCCCAGTGAAATTAATGAATCATTTGCTTTTTGATAATGCCAGAATGTTTGGTTCATTTCATATCTACAAATCTGTGTTTTATTCTGTTACGGACTGTTTTGTGTGCACAGGCTATGCCGTCTATACAGGGAAGCTTTTGCCCTTTTGTGCTTTATGTGGGTGGGAATATTGGCTGTACTCAGCACACAGTTGCATAGGCTGAGGTGTTTGCACCCGTGTAATGCCAAACGTTATGCCGAACCTCTTCTGTCCCCTGACAATAGCCTGATATTTCTCTTTCATCTGCGCTGCCATTTGCTAATCCACCCAGAGGTAATGCACCCCTACCCCTGGTCAACATATAGCCGCACTTCAGCAGGTGTGAAAATGTCTTTCCTTTCACCGTAAACAGCTGAAGGCTTGGTGCAGAGAGGTTTGTCCAGAGAGCTCTGCTCTAAATGAATTTGTTGCACAGAGGGGTCAATCATTTTCCAAACTGTATAATAGAGATTCAGACCGTTTCAACTGCTCTCTCAGTCATTTCTGCACTGTAAAAAGGAGCTTGCACTTATTACCTTGAGCAGCTATTTCTGATTTTATAAGTCAGATCAGGTTATACGACCAATAAATGACCTTTATTGGTACAAACCAAATTATACAGGTTGATTTAGACATATTAGTTAATTTCTTTGCGTTGGATGAAGCTAGCTCATTTAGATTCTAACACATTAAACACATTTTAGGTTAAATTAAAGTCAGCTTAAAGGTCCCATAAACATTAAAATTGTGTGTTATAACATTTATAAGCTAGTATATTCCTTTATGCTGACTAAATTCACTTTTAGCAGGTCACGTGCATTTCAAATTTGGCAGAAGCGATTTGCGCTAAGAGCAGATACTGTTACTATTTTGTAAATAGATACTATTCACACATGAAGGCCTATTAAACACTTTATTCCCACTACTTAATGGTTCAATTAAAAAATATTTATCAAATAGCATGTCTAATTAATTGAAATCATGAAACTTATAAATTTAGTAGCAATTTATTGAAAGTTTAACTTAAATTTAATTTGAAATGTTTTTTTCCCCCTCAATTTCAGTTTTATTTTACCAAATTCTGTTTTCCATTAATTTTCCGGATTCCATTTGAATGGTTTCATAAAATGTTGCTAATTAAAAGCATGTCTAATTAATTGATTTTATAAAAAAAAGTATTTATTATTTTATTTGATTATTAATATATATTTTTTCTCAAAAATACTGTGTTGTGAATTTACTTTTTTTTGGTAAATACATTCTGGTAAATCATTTTTCTGGTCAATATTTCTTAAAAAAATAATGTTTTAATAATTTTAGTAGTAGTAGTAGTAGTAGCACCATTGCATTAAGTAATATGTGTCTGTCACAGTTTCTTCAAGTTAACTGAACTTTTATTTTAATGGGTTGCTGTGAAGACCTGTAAGTTTTTGTTTGTATGTGATATGAAGATAGTTTTTCTCAAAATAAACTGTAAAATGCTCATGGAGGGACTCTCAGAGCAATTCTAGACTGTTTTTGTGTTCATGTTCTCATGTTTTGAGGCGTCAGAGACAGAAAACACTGCGAGTGTCACGCACGTTTTGTATGTGTGTAGTAATCGAAACCGAGCGTCTGCGCCGTTCATTCACACAGAGACACGCAGAACATCCAGGATTCATATTTTTAAACAGTATTTTTGTGGCTTGAACACTAGTCCATATTGCATTTTGGTTTAAGTGTACTTTTGATTTATTCATCCCAAACTGGGCATTCTGTCACAATTCTGTGACATTCTATCAGACATTAATTAGCAGATATTGTGTTAAAAGCTCTTCTTGTAAACATGGAGCACACATTTTGATGACTCATCTTGCACTGTACAGGTTTTTGTACAGTCAAATCCTGTCTACAATGAGAATGTACCTCCCACTAATGTCATTTTCAAGCTGGCCTATAACAAAGTGGGTCACAGCTGTGGCATAACTAAAGCTTATTGGCTATTTAGGAAAATAAAGAGACAATTCCTCCAGTGTATCCAGTCAAGATTTTCTACTTCAGTTGGAAGTGCATCAAAACCTTTGTTTACAGTGTGATTTCAATGAAAACTTTAATGAAACGGTAGCTCACTGCCAGAGTTATATTACTGGTTTATTTTCTTCACACAAGAAGAATCATATTCCAGAGTTGGCAAACAAAATGTCTTATTCCTTCTAAAAACTCGTAACTGACTAATGAAACCACACTGAGGGCTTACAGAATTACCGGCCTGAACTAATTCCCTGTCCTCTTCAATTTCTCTTTCTTGCTAGTATATCCCCTTTTCCTGACGCTGTGCCTGCAGGCGCTATTGTCAGCACTGGGAAAAGCTTCATGAGGGGGATCTCATCCAAAGCATCGCAGTCTTTAGCTGCCTCAGTATGTTTGTGGCACCTCGTTCCCTCAGCTCAGTGCATCATGGTTACAGTCTTTCCCCCCCGGAGGAGGCTAGTCCTTCTCTCTGATATGGGATACTATAATATTACGGGCTGATGGAGGACAGTGGTGAACGCACCATTAACTCTGTGCTGACTTAGTGCCTCGGGCCATTTGCTGAGCGTAGCGTGAACCTCAGCGCTTAAAGCTGCCCCCGGTGGCTTGTTCTCACAGATATGGGGTGGTCATTTAAATTGAAATATCTTTGATGTAAGTATTGTGTTGAAAGTGTTGAAAAGTGGTAGGAAATATTTCCTTCTGTTCCAGTTTAATGCGCAAACGCAAATAAGTTTTTGATAAGCATTTGCTGAAGTCTTTAATTTTTAGTGAGATTTGGAGAATTAGCATGATTGCAAGTTTAATATTGCTTTTATACAACAGTTCAATAAATAATAAGTTATTACATTTTTATTTTCAGTTTTCTATTTTTATTCTGACAATGAAAATAATCCCAAGCAAAGCCGGAATCAACTGTGCATTTCCGAGTAAACCTGCAGTGATGAATCACAATAAATCTTGTATTTGAACAAATTGATTGAATGAATGATTCATTGACTCAGTCAAGACAGATACATGTTTATGTTTTCTGAAAAGAATTTGTGAATGATTCAGTGACTTGCATTTAAAAACAACCACTTGTTTCTTTCCTGAACAAATCTGTGTTTTGAACAAATTGGTTGAATGAATGATTCAATGACTCACTCGTAAAGACATTAACTTGTCACCACCTATTGATGCATTTATGCAATTTATGGAAAGAGTTACTTAAACATCATGAAATGCTTTTGGAAAGTTGAAATATCCTACAGTGTGGTCCATCAAAAAGTATTTAAAAGGATTTTTTGTTAATTATTTTACAGTTGTTATGAATGCAGCTTTCTGTCCTCGTGTTAATTGGGAGACTACATGGAATATTTGACAGGAACTAACTGTTGTATAATGCATGATATAACATGTATACTGTATTTATGTGTCATACATACATACATATACAACAGTTAGTTCCGGTCAAATATTCAGTGTGGTCTCTTAATTAACACAAGGGCATAAAAGCTGCATGTATTTATTTCACATTCAGTTCTGCTAAAAAATTTTTAGCTCTCTGTTGTTTGCCTGTGTGTGGTTCAAGGTCACAGAGATCTTGTTAATGTAAAGCCCTATCTACTACCTGTCTGTTGTTGGCCCGGGGAATGAGTATTTGACGTTGGTCAGTGGAATTCAATTGACCTGCTTTGAGCTTTCCCTTTCCGCTCTTTTAAAATCTATTCACTGTTGTGCCTGACCTCTAAACAAGATAGCATCAAAATCCACACAGCAGAGATACATCAGCAGCCTTTGAATGACGAAGTCAATCTGGCTCAGAGCTGCGTGTGTTTGCTAATCTTTTATGCTTCTGTAACATTGCTAAAGGTGGAAATCCACCTAATCTAAACTGTTTTTAAAGAACCAGATCGATTTGTTTGTCTCTTTATTTCAGTACTGACATTTCAGACATTTGTTTGGCCAAGACATTAGTTAGCCAAAAATTTAGCATTGTAACTTTTTGGTAGCAGTTGTGGTCAGTTTTATGACAGTATATTTCTGTTGTAATATTCATGTTATTATACTTAGAAATTACATTTTTAGATTTTCTGAGGAACATTTCAGTCCTTGCCCATGAAAAAGCTAAGGATACTAACATGTTAAATGTTAAGTATTTTTTTTAGGAGTATGTGAGTGCTAACCCTTATGAAAATTGGTTTTATAGTAAACTTGTAGTAACCATGATGTTTTTGGGTGGATTGATTACCATTTGTATAATCATAGTTTTTCTACGCTCTAAAGAATGCTGGGTTAAAAACAACCCAACTTTAGTTATTTGGCAACCCAGTGATGAGTAAATATTGGACAGAACACATGCTGGGTTATTTTGACCCAGCTGGTAGGATTAAATGTTTTTACCAAACATGTTGTGTTATTTCTGTCAACTATTGTTTAAAATGTATTATATTGTTGGTTTAATCTTATTGTTGGTTGAATCTTATAAAAACACGCACAAAATTACTAGAGGCAACAGCAATAATCAAAAGATGACCATTTATTATTAAGCAAGAACACATGGACAAAATACAAGACAAATTGAATTTATTTGGGTGAACACAGCATAGTTTACAATATTACATACATTTAAACTTGTTTCACAAGCATTTTAGACATAAAAAATGTAACATTTAAAAGTAGAAAAAAATAACCCAGCGTTAAAAAACTAACCAGCACCTGGATAAAAAGTTTTTTTATTTAAATAAAATAAATATATTTAAATAACCCAATCAAATGACCCAACAAGTTATACCCAGCAACCTAGGATTAGTTTGCAAAAGCAGGCTTTTTACATCTTATTAATCTTTTAACAAATGATTTGATTGACAGCAGTGGTTCTAGAGGCAAAGTTGTCTGGAATGAGGAGTTTTATCATGTGATATGACTATCGTGCGTATGTGCGAAAAATCGTGCGACGTACAATCGTTTACGCCCTTTAAAAATGTGATATCACCCCCCAGTGGCCGATTTCTTTCAAATTTCTCTCAGACATTTATGGGCCGTGATTTGAACAGGCCCACAGAGTTTCGGTTCGATCTGCCTCCGTTAACTCTGTGCTGAAACTTCGTTGGCCAGTGGCGCCATGTTTTTTGAGACCAAGACCGTGCACATCTTTAATGTTGAAAGGGCAAATGGTTGCGCAGCTATAGCCACTTTTATGTTTTTCCCTCTAATAACGCCACCAAGTGGCCAAGCTTTGTGAATTTTTTTAGTTTTTCCTTGTGACCTCAGCTTGAGCTTGAGTTTGGCAAAGATACGTTATTCTGTTTAGGAGTTATAGACATTTTACAGGGCAAGTTCCCCTGCCCCTTTCGAACATTTTGATATTCACCCTCCAGAGAATACTTCTGCACTGGTTTGGTTCTGATCGGGCGAAAAACCTAGGACTAGTTTGCCAAAGTATGTTTTTTAAAAAAATGTGAAATACCCGAAAATCTTGCCAGGCTCACAATCGAATCTGAGGCATGTGTTGTGTCCGCCATGAGCCAAGGAACATAAGACACTTGAGCCTGTGACTAACGGTTTGGGAGTTATGAGCGATTTTATACGCCCCTGTCAGGCTGATTGGGGCGAGCCTACTACCATCCCTCCAAGTTTCAAGTCTCTACGAATTACAGTTTGGTCTGCACTTGTTGTTCTAACAATTACAATAGGGTTTAAAATTGCTTAATAAATGCTCACCTTTTGATTATTGCTGATGCCCCTAGTAATGCTACCAGTGTCTGATTTTTTTTTTTTTTTTTTTTTGGGGTTCACTTTAAGCCAGCCATATAGTAATTTTTAAACGATAGTTGAATTAAATAAAACTACCCAGAAGGTTGTGTCAAAACAACCCAATCGCTGGGTTTGATAGTTGTGTGATAGTTTTTTTTTATTTGTAGTAAAACCATGGTTAATTTTCATAAAGGAAGGTGTTCTGGATGTTTTTAACATGAGCTGTAGTTTCTAGGATGTTCTTGTTAGGGCATTACAAGTCAGTTACTGGGATCCTTTGCACAAGTAAACAACCCTGTTCTTGTCTCTAGAAATGGCTTGGATACCTTTTTCAGTGTAACACTTAGCAAGCACTGCTAATCAATGTTTAGTATAGGTTTATTTAGTGTGTTAATATATTTTATCCGTCCAATTCACACCTTGTGCAAGTGTATAGAGCTGGATGATTTGATTTTCACTCCAGCTGGAATGTGACAGCGCAGTCTGAGTTCACTGGTGTATGATAGAGCTGTCCATGTTTGTTCTGTTCCTCTCTGAGAGGATGTTGTTTTAGGCTGCTGTCTACATCACAGGCCGAGCACCTTTTCATTTTCACCACTGCCCTTCTTGTCCCTCAAGAGAAGAGAAGGGTCAACCAATTCAATCTCCCCCTGCTTAGAGCAAACACAACCTTCCTTCCCATGCACTGTACACACAAAAAAGATCCAATCACGTTACTTTCTTTGAACATGCTCCTTTTGCTGCCTTGACCTTGAAGGTAGAGAAATGTGGTAGCTGTTTAATATCTACATATCTGCCAAATATGTCAGAAGATCATTCCAGAAGATGTCGTTCTATTCGATAGTCATTGAAGAGACTTTTAGGTGAGCGACAGCAATTTCGGAGGTTGCTTTCCTAATGGACCTTGTTGATTAGTTTTTGTTTTTTTAGATGCTTGTTGGCTAATCAGCTTTGCAAAAACACAATTAGCATCATATCTCATTGAGCATTATTGTAATTGGCTTCAAAAGCAACCAGCGTAGGTGGCGGAAATATGAAATACAAATCAGCTAAAGTGCAATGAACAACAAGAATGACCTTTCAGTGAGCAGCACAAATAACATTGATTTCGAGTCCAGCAATACAATTTTGATAATGTCACCGTTTTGACGGTAAAAGTGTTTTATGAGCCCCAGCTGCTCTTTGCAAATAGTTTGCATATTTACAGGTTTATCGACGCAAAGTCACACAAAGTCAGGATCGATATCTCTCGTATCCTCTCTCCGCTTAAACGCACTCGCACACGATCACATGCTCGTAAGCCATTTCAAATCCTTTTACAAAACTGGCCTCCGTGAATGTAATACCCAGTCGCCTTACAGATCTTCAGGACGGTTATTCCGGTGGGGTGGGTGACCCCATTAAAGAATGGACAGGCGTTTACTACAGCACAGTTAAGCCCATTTAGTGTCTGCCGCCAGTGTGGGGCTGAAGTGTGAACCTCAGGTCATCCGCGGCCCAGTTGAATCGGTGAGGTCACGGAGCTCACATCAGCACAGAATAGCTTAGAGCTAATGCTACATTTGCCATAAATTTTCAGTGGGAAGTGTGATTCAGGCATTTTACTGTAATGGTACCTCACTGGTTTGGTGATGTGACATTGTTAAACAGAAACCCAGATCTTTTTCCCACTGATTTAATAGAAGTTGGATAAAGTTTACTCCAACTGACGAATACAAAACATAAGGGAAAAAAATGTATTATAAAATGAGACTTGTCTAGCTTGTCTAAATGATTTTACTTCTTGGATGATGAAATGTCATTATAAATCAGTTCATTACTACAAAAAGGGCAAATATGATGGGAAAAGAGTAACCTGACAACTTTAGGTCCTTTAAATAATACAATTTAAAATAAAATCTAAATGTGTACAATGACCAGAAGATATAAACAATGACAAAATGCTAGCCTATATAGTAAAAAAAAAAAAAAAAAAAAAAAAAAAAAATGTAATCAATTTTTCTCGATTCTCATTTTTACGAAACAATATTGATTTTTAAATCCCAAGAATCAATTAATCCAGTTGTAGCATGACTCCCATCTAATAAATCACAATAAGCTTTGTGCTTTGTTACTTTTGATAT
>JAHKKF010511364.1:0-15568 GCA_019740295.1 Labeo calbasu
AATGAACAAGTGTATTTTCATGAGTGAGTTAGTGAATTATCCACTCAACCATTTAGTTCAAAAACTCTTGATTCATTCAGGAATAAACAGGTCTGTTTTCATGAGTAAGTGAATTATCCACTCAACCAATTCGTTCACTAACACCGATTTATACAGGAATGAACAGGTCTATTTTCATGAGTGATTAAGTGAATCATTCACTCAACCAATTTGTTCAGTAAAACTGATTTATTCAGAAATGAAAAAATCTGATTTCATGAGTGAGTAAGTGAATCATCCACTCAACCAATTCTTTTAATAACGCTAATTCATTCAGGAATGAACAAGTCTGTTTTTCATAAGTGAGAAAGTGAATCATTCATTCAACCAATTCATTCAAAAACACAGATTCATTCAAGTTTCTACTGATAGAAGAGTCACTCAATCATTCACTCAAGCAATATGTTAAAAAACAACTTTTAATTAACAACCTAAATGGTATTCAAGATTAGAATTCTTGAAAATTATTTAAGGTGGATAGCATGCAAATTGGATTTATTCAGGAATAAACAAGAATGGCGTGTGCAAAACATTTGTGCAACAGTCAAACACATCTGTTTAATGCAAGTTTCATACTCCTGGTCTTAATAGTCAGACTAATGAAGATGTTATGAAGAGTATTTATTTTATATGACAACAATACTAGCTGCTTTTCTGTTTCAGACCCCTTTAGAACACAGAAACAATTGTGTTTCCAGTTTGTTGTCTAATCCACGTCACCATATGTGTCCACAGCTGGAGATGTTCTGTGAGGTGATGACCATGCAGCAGGCTGGGTATGTCATGCTTATGGACTACCTGCAAAATAACTACAGAGAGCAGCAGGAGCAATTTATGGGACAAGTCTTCTCATCGTACACTGGCGTCGAGGAGGTCCACACTCCTAGTACGTACTTCACAAAGACACGTACACGCATAAACAAACTAGGATAGCATGCGTCTGGAATCATTCATTCTTAAGGTCTTAAAGCAGTCAGGCAGTTTGAGGGTCATGGATCCAATTAGCCTCCAACATGATTCTAATCCCAAACAACTGCTCCTCAATTAAATAAGCTTTCTATTTTTATACGACGAAGCCCTCCAGACATTTTCCTACTTTCTATTTATAAATATAGACAGACATTTGGCCCATTTTTAGCTATATGCAATGCTTTCATGACCCTTTATGGATATTTCTCAGTTTTATCTTTTTAAAACCCAACAAAGGGCTGTTTTTCAATTATTTAATTTTTAATAATAAATATATAAAATTGGAGGCAAATGGATTTTTTTGTTATTTTTAAAAAATCAGAGATCGATTACTCAGTCCGACCTGTTCATTTTAAAGAACCACTTTCAGATCCAAACTGGTTTGCTCTCAGACTTTCCACTTTAGCAGATCGTTGGTAAAACATTGATGCCCCCATTTCAGATTCCTCCGCTACAGGGTGAACTGGCACGTTTGGCACGTGGGAGTTGTTTTCACAGAGGCCATCGGCAATGGAAAATGTCCCACTTGTGTCCTTTCAAATTCAAATATGCTCCAACCTGTGTCTAAGCTTAAATCAGCGCCTGGGGAATGTCATTTACAACCTTAATGCTGCATTATTACTTTGTAAAGACTGACTGATTACTTATGACTTCATTTAAACCTTGGGAAATATGAAATGTGAAGGTGGCACTGTGCTTAAAAAGAATTCAGTGCCAAACTTTACGCTCATCAGTTTGGATTATTGATATTCATTGTTGGATTTGCAATTTTTTAAGTGTTTCACTATATATATCATTCTGATGGGCGTCTTTTATGTACTAAGTCACTGGTGCAGTCTCAGAATAACACGACAGGGGAACATTAACCCGAAAGCAGGCAGACAAACCAGATTTGCTTAACCTCTTCTTCACTGTGCTCACAGTGTATTAACAGTGTTTACTCACCACTATTCGGTCACATCAATCTCTCTGACTCTCTCACGCTTTCTCTCTCTCTCTCTGGGTTGCATATCAAAACAGTTTTGAGTTGCTAGGAAACTGTCTCTTTCTGTTTGCCCCCTCACTTGCACAGGTTGAATTCAGTTCTAACTGTCCACACCTAATAGACCAAAATTGATGTTAGTGTGAAATGAAAGCGTAAATACATGCAAAGTGTGATTTTTACTTTTTTTTAACATCAGCATTTACTTCTCCCTTTATTTATTATCTCTGTTAATTAAAAGTGGCCTGTGTCACTTGCAATTTTAATAATTAGCTGTTTGATCTTAAAAGACTGTAGTAGTTTGTTTGAGATGAATGTAAGACATGACCTGTAAATGCACACGTGTTCGCTACCAAATGCAATTATGTCAGCATGAGGAAATTTGGGATGAAACCAATGCAAAACTCAACACTAAATGACATATAGGACGAAGAGAGTGTTTAACATGACAGTAATCCAAAATAGTAGTAATAATATTTTTTAATACCAATAAAATGGCATAGGAAGACAATTAATATTGTGTTAGAAAGTCACAAATTTCTGCATGTATTCTGCCACATTCTACACAAATGGTAAAAACATATTACACACATTATTGTACATAGTTTTCTTTCATAAAAATTTGCATAATTGAGATTTATCTATCTATCTCTAGTTTTATGCGAAAGTTCGGGAATCCCTTGCAGAATCTTTGAAAATGTAAATAATTTGAACAAAAGAAGAGAGATACAAAATATATACATACAAGATGCATGTAATTTTTTATTTAGTACTGTCCTGAGTAACGTATTTCATATAAAAGATGTTTACATATAGTCCACAAGAAGGTTACTGGATGACTATGACTGGTTTTTTTTGTTTTGTTATGGTTGTTCATGAGTCCCTTGTTTGTTCTGAACAGTTAAACTATGCACTGTTCTTCACAAAAATCCTCCAGCTCCTGTCGATTCTTCAGTTTTTCAGCATCTTTTGCATATTTGAACCCTTTCCAGCAGTGACTGTATGATTTTGAGATCTATCTTTTCACACTGAGGACAACTGAGGGACTCTCTCAACTATTAAAAAAGGTTCAAATATTCACTGATGCTCGCGAAGGAAACACGATGCATTAAGAGCCGGGGGTGAAAACTTTTTGAATTTTAAGATCAAGGTAAATTGTACTTAATTTGTCTTCTGGGAAACATGCAAGTATGTTCTGTTGCTTCCGAAGGGGAAAAAAAAATCTGAGTCAACAAAAGAAGAAAAATTTGGACATCTTCATCATGTTCAAAAATTTTCACCCCTGGCTCTTAATGCTTCATGTTTCCTTTTGGAGCATCAGTAAATGTGGTGGTTAGTTCTTTATGTGTGTACTTTGGTTCAAAAAAGTAGGGTGAAAAACTCCATCTCATTTTCTCCTCCAGCTTCAAATTCATCCGACATCGTTGTTTTACCTTTTTTGTTAAGGGTATTTGATTTTCTTTGCACATTCGCTTTGTAGACACTGGATTGGTATTTCAGCCTACGTCATGCGTGACCTTTCCAATGTGATTTCGTAATGTGTGAGGTTGGCCTAGAGCAAGACAAGCATTTGTGGTTAAAAAGTATATAATATTTTTTTTGAAAATGACCAATCGTCTCGCTAGATAAGACCCTTATTCCTCGGCTGGGATTGTGCCCTTTGAAGCTGCACTGAAACTGCAATTTGGACCTTCAAACACTTATCCCCATTGAAGTCCACTATATGGAGAAAAATCCTAGAATATTTTCCTCAATTTCCTTTCTACTGAAGAAAGAAAGACATGAACATGACATGGGAGTGAGTAAATTATCTGGAAATATTTATTCTGGAAGTGAACTAATCCTTTAAGTATCCTTTATGATTGGAAACCTCTTTTAAGTACCCCGATAGTAGGCAGATGGTTTCATCCGTGGGTGTTTTCTGCCCTCTTGTGTTAGATTCTGATGGGTGGTGGTACACCAAAAACATTACACATCAGTCTGCTTTGTTATTGAGAACTCTGAGAGTGATGAAAATTATGTGGACTTAACTAAACCAGTGTTAAACCAGGCTATAATTTACCAAATTCTGACCAATAGTAAAGACATTTAGAATGTTACAAAAGATTTTAAATAAATGCTGTTCTTTTGAACTTTCTCTTCTGTTTTCAACAAAAAATAATAAGAAGAAATGTTTATTGAGCTACAAATCAGACACTGAAGGCTAAAGTAATGATGCTGAAAATTCAGTTTGCTTCACAGAAATAAATTACATTTTTAAATATATTTAAAACAGAAAACGGATATTTTAAACTGTAACAATATTTCACAATATTCCTGTTTTACTGTATTTACTGTATCAAATAAAGCATAAAAGTGAGCATAAAAGCCTTTTAAATAACCAAAAATCTTACCAAACCCAGTGTTTTGAACTGTAGTGAATGAAGTAGAGAAACCTATGGATACCGTCTTATCATCTCATCTGGCATCATGTTTCTTTTTTATCATTTCCTGTTCATTTTTGTATAATGTAAGAAAAGGTTCAAAGTGCGTCATTTTAAAACCTGTTTGTGTGTGTTTGCTGTTGTAGTTTGTAGTTCCGAGCCAGAGAATGTGCAAGCCACCCCTCATAATCACACCAGTATGCTTGTGATCTGGGAGAGGCCGCGGGCTGTTTATGACGCGAACATAGAGCGATACTCCGTCACCTACCGGCCGTCTCAGGGCGATGATGAATCGGCCTTAGAGTACTTGACTGATGGAGACCAGGATGTGGTAATTTATCAACATCAGATATTAATAAACACACTTTTAAGATCAGGTCTGCATCGTATAGATTACCTTTTTATATTTTCTTGATAGAAGTTTTTTTTCACCACCAGGGGGCGATCATTCAAGACCTGTTGGCCAACACTAGTTACATGGTGCAGGTAGTTGCCGTGTGCACCAACGGTCTGTATGGCAGAGTGAGTGACCAGCTGACAGTGGACATGCCCCTGGATGATCCTGGTAAGAACAATCGCGCCCGCCGCCCTCGCATCCGTGGAGAATGAGTTTACAACACTCATGCCCCACATAGCTTGATAGTTTGATAGTGGACAAAAACCAAATGCTTCAGGCTGTAGACTGATCCTTTGCAAACCAGTTACCTTGTCCAGAAATTGGTGTGGAAATGTAAACAATCCTTGAGTGGTTTACAGCTTTTAGACAGAAACATACTTTACACAAGTATGTGTTTATGTAAACAGATCTGAATGCTTAACCTACAGTATGCATTGTCCTATTGAACACACGGTTTGTGCTAATGGACAGTATAAAAGACTGACACGTTTTGGATTTCAGCAGTGCACTTGAGTTTGCATAGCTAGAAACATTTATGTTCACGTATTTGCATTTGCAGTTTCAGACTAAAAACCAGTACTGTAATGTATAGTGTTAAATCAGGCTAACACAAATGACTGCACATTTCGAAACAACTTAATAAATTGCTGGCAATTTCAGTAGAATATTTTAGCTTGTAAAAAAAGTTTTAATTTATTTCTATTTATTTAAATGTTTTCATTAATTTGAACTGTAAACAGAAGTTTTGTCTTTGTCAGTGTTCTTACACATCGTCTTGTAGGATTTTTCTCTTATTCTCTGTCTGTCTTATCTTATACTTTGTCATCACTATCTGCATTTTGAATTCCTTTCTATATACTAAGATTTTTTTTTCTGTCTCTCACGAATTCTCATTTTCAATGGATCATTTGTGTTTTTGGTGTTCTTTTATAATTCATTGGAATGTTGGGTCTGTATTTTGCTTATTGATTTATAATAAACTTGTCTGTCTCTCTAAGAATCCCTGTCATCATATTTCAGTGTCCATGGATATATGTGTTGTCATTTTCCAGTTGTCACATATTTCCTATTTCACAAAACATTTTTTTTTCATAATTATATGAAAATATACTTAAGAGTGGATTGGGTTTATTGGGTGAAATGGAGTCAGTCTATCTGATAAAATCATACATCTTGTACCTTTTAATGTTTCCATGCTTCACAAACCGATCTTGTCCACATATCACAAATCTCTGGGGTCTTTTCCACCATTTTCTGTCATTGAGTTTGATCCCATGACAGGTAAGAGCCTACAAGAGATTGTAAGCGTTCTCTATCTCTGTGTGCTGGGAGGCTTTTTAATGCATGAAGGTGTCCATACTCTCCTGTTGTGTGATACAGTGACCCTCCGACCCAAAGATTGCTCCTGTATGTTCTCTTTGTATTGAAGAATGACCTAAACTATTTGGTGGTGGCCTGGTTGACCTTTCCTTCCTTCTCAACCTCTGTATTCTCAACAGCAACAGAGAATTCCAAATGCCAAAAAAGTCCCTTTAAGGCATGTGAAAACCAGTTTATGTGTTAGAGTTGTGTTCCTCAAACTTTTTCTTGTTCATTACGAATGAAATTATAAACACTGATTGGTTTTCAAACGTATCTGAGGTGTGTACATGTGTTATGTGAAACTGTTTTCAGAATTATTTTATTAAATTTAAAAGATTGACTTAAAATATTGTCACTATTGGATCTGTTCATCAGTTGTCTGTCTATTAAACAACAGTTCAGTATAATACCAGAATGGTTTAGTTTCAGTGTCATAGATGTTGCTATAAAGAGTAAAGAGCATACAGGATATGCTAAATGTGAATCATTTACTCAAACAATGTTTTAACTCTTTCATATCTGGTTAATTTTCAGAAGCAGACAATGACTCTGACTCGTTTGAGTATGATGAAGAGGTAAATGTCTATATTACTGTAGTGTATAGTTCCTCAAGTGATTTTTTTTTTTCTACAACAGAACTAAACACATCTACTCTTTCTTGTCTATATCTTTCTTCTATTTCAGGAAGACTATCACATCAATCCCTTTTTGATCAGACCTGGCACAAATCAACTTCCATATCCCTTCCAAACCACCACAACTAGCCCAAGAGTTACTACAACACAGCGCCCGGTCCATCCAGTCTTTAAGACTACACCAAGGACTCATGAAAGAAGATTCCCAGTAGAAGACTCCCAGAAGACTCATGATCATTATATTCCAGTGATATCCACAGATAAACCTACTGTGAAATACACAGACAAACCAACCATCCCTACAACCAGAGCCACGAATTTTGCTATAGATGTACATACCACTAGACCAGATGGTTCTCACATTGTAGCAGGTGTATCCTCAGAGTCTGATGGCCAAAGCAATACCTTAACAGATTCTCCAACAAGCGTAACTCCTGAAACAAGAGTCATCCCTAAAACAAGAGTTATCCCTGAAACAAGAGTCATCCCTGAAATAAGTGTCACCTCTGAAACAAGCATCGCCCCTGAAACAAGAGTCATCTCTGAAATAAGCGTCACCCCTGAAACAAAAGTCATCCCTGAAACAAGAGTCATCCCTGAAATAAGTGTCACCTCTGAAACAAGAGTCATCCCTGAAACAAGAGTCATCCCTGAAATAAGTGTCACCTCTGAAACAAGAGTCATCCCTGAAATAAGCGTCACCCCTGAAACAAAAGTCATCCCTGAAATAAGCATCACCTCTGAAACAAAAGTCATCCCTGAAATAAGTGTCACCCCTGAAACAAGAGTCATCCCTGAAATAAGCGTCACCCCTGAAACAAAAGTCATCCCTGAAATAAGCATCACCTCTGAAACAAAAGTCATCCCTGAAATAAGTGTCAACCCTGAAACAAGAGTCATCCCTGAAATAAGCATTGCCCCTGAAAGAAGAGTCACCCCTGAAATAAGCGTTATCCCTGAAGCAAGCATCACCCCTGAAACAAGCGTCACCCCCGAAACAAGTATCACCCCTGAAACAAGCGGTACCCCTGAAACAAGAGTCATCCCTGAAATAAGCGTTACCCCTAAAACAAGAGTCAACCTTGAAATAAGCGTAATTCCTGAAACAAGCATTACACCTGAAACAAGCGTAACCCTTGAAACAAGCATAACCCTTAAAACAGATGTAATATCACCTTTGATAGACATTTCGGAGGTTGAGGAAGTGACTCAACCTATAACTGACTCACACAGCTATGGGAAGAGTCCAGTGACTGTAGCCCCATTGCCTGAAATCCCAGTGGAATCAACTTCCTCTACCTTCCCCCCAGAGGTCCCTCTGTGGCCTACAACTGCTAGCTTGCCTTTTCCAACCACTGCCGCTTTCAGCACTGTTCTGTCGCAGACCACCCAGCCGGTGTTTAATGGTGAGAGTGCCTCGTATGCCCCCTCTGTATCTGACACTTTGTCCTATGTGCATGCAAGTCCTGTGTCCCCCTATTCCTTAAGCAGTGTGTTGTCTGAGCCTATCCCTGACTGGGACATCCCGTACACTGTTTCCATGCAGGTGTATGGTGGTGCACAGTCTATCACCCCTTCCCCTTCCTACCCTACCCTGCTCCTCACTGGTTCTGTGTCTTTTTTAGACATGGAGCCTGTCTCTAGTGGTGGTTGTAATGATGATGATGGTGATGATGATAATTTATCTGGGTCCATTTCGGCTGACCCTCAGTGTAGAAGTACTCTTCCCCTTCCAACATTACCAAAAGTTGCTGCTTCAGTGGTATCCATGCAGTCAAGCTCTGAACATGATCTCTCCGAGTCCCCCAGTATTGTCTCCACGTTGAGCGCTCTTGCGTATCTCCAGCCTTCAGTTCCTGTCTCTCTGATGACCACAACCCTTGACTTTGATGCTTCTCCCTCAGGTAGCGTTGTGGACTCTAGACTGCTGACGGAGTGGGTAGATTATTCTCTAGTAGCTCCTACATATAGTCAAGACAGTGGTGCATCTACTGAAATCTCTCTGCATGCCTCTTCTAACTTCCTGCTGCCCTCCTCTACTTTGGGATTGCCCCCTTGTAGTGGTCTCTTGGGTGACCCATCTAGTCCTGTAGAACATCATTTGTTCCTGTCCACCTCCAGTGCCGGTACTCTTCTGTGCAGCGACACAGACTTGGACCTCCACACCGAGGCTCTTTTGTCTACTCCCCCCATTTCAACCATGCCTTCTAGTGACCTCAGCATTTCTGTTTCAGCCAACGTCAGCAGCGTTGCACAAAGTGCAACTGGACAGTCCCAGGGAGCACCTGCTCCTGTAAGGTCTACAAGTATTGCACCAACCTCTACTCCAGAATTCATATTCATCCCTACTCCTGTGGTGCCTCCAACTGTTGCACCAACCTCTGCCCCAGAATCCATCTCAGTGGTTGCTCCCGTGGTGCCCCCAACCGTTGCAGTTCCCTCTGCTCCAGAGTCCAGTTCCATGCCTACACACTCTGCAGATGGACAGCTGGAGAACAGTGCCTCGGGTTGGGCTCTCGACTTAGATTGGGGCCAGAGTTCAGCATCAGGAGATGAGAGTATTGTCCCATACATCACCACTGCCACTCCTACAGAGATAGCTCCTGAAGAGACGGATGATGGGAATGAAGAGCACTCTTCCTCCTTCTACTTCGAGGGTGAGAACGGGACAGAGAGCGAAGCTCCTGACTTCAGAGTCACCCTGCGTCCTAGCCCGTCCTGGACTCTAAGGGGGAGCGGGGAAGAAGAGAGCGGCTCAGGTGAAAACCTCACAGATAACGAGACATCTTCAGACTTCAGTATTCCAGAGCGCACAGAGAGGGATTCAGAGGAGGAACCAGTGGAAGGTAAAGCTCTCGGTTGTTGACGTCCATTCCTGAAGGTGCGTCTTGATTTAGACATGTTCAGTGAAGCTTGATCTGTAAAGAGTCTTGAAGTACCTGAAAGCTCTTGCTGCAAGGACAACTAATCCATCCTAAAAATGCCGTAACTCACCACAAATGTCACCTAAACAGCTAAAACCTCATCCAGAAAGTGTTCTGTAGAAGTTAGCTCACTGAGAAGGTAAGATCGAAGACCTCACTACAGCGTCCTTAATTAACATATACATCAAATCTTCTGACAAGTTAGGCTAAAGGCCAACCATCATCCTAATTAGAAAATCCCATCATCACAATATGTGTCTGATTCCTTGTCCCATGTGATTCCTGTGTGTCCTGTGTTGTGTTGCATGTTCTTCATGTGATAATTTGCTAAAATGTGTATTAGCATGCTCACATCTATCATCAGCAACATACCAACAGCATGTTTTCCATCTCAAGTCAAATCCAAGATAGCTGTTTATACATTTAGCCATTACTGTAGATTTAATGGGCTCAGTTTGTAGTGGGCTCATGTTTGATGATTGCTTGATGATTCCTCCATGGGATAACTTAGTCATTTCACTGTTTGTCCAGCAGAGAGCAGCAAATCTCTTGTGTTTGGTCACTAGTAGGTGACAGCTGGCAGTGGCAGCATTGTGTTTTGGCTGAGATCCCAAGGTCATCTCAGACAGTCCTAGGCCAAGTCTTAATCTCTCAAACGTGTCTGTCTGCAGTGAATCATGACCTGTGAACTCTTTAGCTTCTTAGTGTCAGACCAACTCAAAACACATTTCTGATGAAATAGATTAAGTGGTGCTGTACCATTATAGGGTCTTTAAGAATCAAAAAGAAACTGAGTCAATAGCCTATGTGTCCGATAGCCTGAACTCAACATGTTAAAGAACAAACAATGGTTTTTAGTAATTTTATGCAGATTTTGAGTTACCAAAAACTGCAGTTTTTATTATTGTTATTATCCACTTCATTATTTGTACCATACTGCATTTACTACATACTGTAGATATTCATTCGTTGTTTTTACATTGTTTTAAGCCATTTTTACTTTTTTAAAAAGTCATGTTATTTTAATTGTTTTTTGTTTTTTTCGTAGTTTTTACATGTATTAAGGCCTACTGGTTTGCAAATGATGTTACCTTAGTGCTATAGTAAGATCAACCTTGATCTGTGTTATCTTTAGTATAATAGTTCCACTTGACTTGAAGGTGTGTAAAACACTTTTTATAAGGTGAGTTTGTTTGCAGTGTGGCAAATATGTTTGAGTCTGATAGGATACTGCATTTCCCATCAAGAACATTGATTACTGATGATGATCTGATCTGAGTAGGGTGTTTTTTAAACTGTTTTTTAACCTATAGACGCTGGCAACAGCAGTCATGAGTCGCGGGTGGGCCTGGCGAGCAGTATTGAGCGCCAGAAGAAGGCTGTGATTCCTCTGGCTGTGGTGTCCACCCTCACCTTTTTGGGTCTCATCGTTTTGATTGGCATTTTTATCTATTGGAGGTAAGTCCTATGGGTAACAGCATCTTATTTGATAAAGAATTGTATATTTAATACAAAGGTAAAGAACATTTTTAATGCACTTGATGACCCTTGAAAATAAATAAAATAATGTTTACATTGACACAAATAAAGGCAGTTAGTTTACATGTTAATTAATTAAAAAAAGTTAGAGTTTGCCTAATATATGTTTGTGTACTGTGTGTAATTATTATGTATATATAAATACACACAAATTAATATATATATTTAAGAGAAATATGTTATGTGCAAAATATTTATATATATATATATATATATATAATATTATGTATATATAAATACAACACATATATATTTAAGTGTATGTATTTATTGTCATTTTTATATAATTTATATTATCACACAGTACACACCCATGTATTAGGCAAAGTCAGTCTTTTATTTTGTATGTGATTAATGCCAACTAATTAATCGTGATTAATCGTTTGACAGCCCTAGTTTTTTTTTTTTTTTTTGCGTTATGCATAGTCGGCCAGGATGCATGGAAAACAAAAATATATTTCTTATGAGACAGCTGCTTGTGATTTCTATCATATTGTTACTAATCCATAATCATAACAATCGTCGATAAGGAGGAGAAGGGGGAGCGGTGTGGCCCCATGAGGAGCGTGTTGTCTGTCTGTGATGGGGGTCTAATCTTGGGCACAGACCCAATCTCACACCCACCGGGTGAGGGACCACCTCAAAAGGAAGCAAGATAAACAAGCCATGATGTGGCGGTGGTCTCTGTGTGTGTGTGAAACCGCCCAGAATTCACACCAAAGCGGTAAAAATGGTCCTTCCACACCAGGATGGAAGTCTGAAATCCTGTTTACCGTCAGATATTCCCGACCGTGAAATAAGCAACTTTGGCAATCCCATCAAGAACACGTCTCAGATGTGTAAACAGTTTAGCGGCACAAGATTGTACATTTCTCATTCCGACGTGTCTCTTGCCCCTTCAGCATATTGCTCATGTTTGACTTTTTGTTGTTACACCGTGAAGATTTGCGAGGAGATTAAATCGGTAATCTTGGAGCCGGTGATTAAATCTCCGATACGCTGATCTGTTGTTTGTGGGCCTACAGGGAACACATGCTGCCAGGCTGGAGAAAGAACCTCCACGTGATTATGTTCAACACGACCAAGTCATGTTCATGTCTTGTTAGTGCAGCCGTGGGTGGTTCAATCTCAGCAGAACATGGGCATGTACAACTGCTTGTCCATCTGTAGCTACATGGTGCTCATTTGGAGAGCAGACAGATGCGCACTTAATGGGACGTCTTGAAACGTTAGAGTTAAATCCGTGTCGCCCATCATTGTGGCCGCTAATCCCTTCCAAGAAGTTACCATTTTAGACAAAACAGTTAAGAAAGTCCTGTGAGTGATCCTGTTAAAAATGTGTTGTGGATTAGATTGAATATGGTTTTTGTGTTTATTTTGTAAGATTAGAGTTCAATCTCAAGCACATATGTGGACAAGACAACAACATACAAATAATCAAAGCTTGTCTGTTAGAACCAGTGATTTTATGTGTTTTGTGTGAAGGTAATTGTGTTGTACATCCACCTTACATGCTATTCAGTCAACAGTACTTATGTTATATAAATAGCAGAAAAAGTGTTTATTGCCTTTACAGGAAATGCTTTCAGACTGCTCATTTCTACATTGAAGACAACACATCACCTAGGGTTATATCCTCCTCGCCATTGCTGAGCCCTACAGGTAGCACACACACTTTTTCATAATCATAATAGAGAGTTTCCATTGATACTAATGATATTGGTCAATTGCTTGATGCTCATTTTTTTTATTTACTGTAATTTATTTCTGTCATTAAGTACTCGCCCTCATGTCCTTCCAAACCTGAAAGACGTAAGATCTTCGGAACACAAATTTTTGTGCATAGACGCCAATGCAACTGACACGTTCAAGGCCCAGAAAGGTAGTAAGGAGATTGTTAAAATAGTTCACGTGACATCAGTGGTTCAACCGTAAACGTTATGAAGCTACGAGAATACATTTTGTGCACAGAGAAAACAGTGACTTTATTAAAAATTTCTTCTCTGCCACACTGAAGATGAAAGGTCTTATGGGTTTGGAACGACTTGAATGCAGGTAATTAATGACAGAATTTTCATTTTTGGGTGAACTATATCTTTAATGACTTGAATACACCTCGTCAATGGTGACTTTGTTTTTAATTTCTGATATAATGTCCTGATATTATTATAAAGAAAAAAAAAATCTAATTATTCTAAAAAAAAGGAAACCTTGAAAGTAGTTTGATATAACCTATTGCTATTATAATGTATTACATTAAATTATTTGAACAAAACTGCTTTTAACATTAAAAAAAACTGTCATGTGGTGCAAACAACTTGGAATACTTGGAATTTACTGAATTAAAATTCATTTTTTGACAAATTAAAAAAATGTCAAGTGGTATGACTGTCCTGACATTATAATGAAGAAAAAAAGCCTCATTAAAAAATTTATTCTAGAAAAGAAAACCTTAAAAGTAGTTTGACATAACCTATTACTATTACAGTGTGTTATATAAAATTATTTCAACAAAACTGCTGTAAAATTTAAAAGTTGGTGCGACCAACTTGGAGATAAAAATAACAATATAAGACAAAAAACAATCATGATATAGAGATGACCCCTTCAGACCCTCTTGTGTAAAGGTCAGTAAGTCCCTTAAAATAACATATCAGTGCCATGTGGTGCAACTCCCTAAAACTTAATGAGATGTTGACAGTTTAAATTCATAATATTTGTTTATATATACCTTGAAAAATGCATAAAATACAAAAAATATTAATTAAAATGTGTTCAAAGTATAAGGAAAATATGTAATACCTTTTACTTGATGGTTAAACCACATGACATTTTAGGTTTAGAGTCATTTGGTCCCGTGTTTAGGGAAATATTGACCCACGTGCACTTTGTTTTACTGAATTGAAATTCATTTATTGACAAATTTAAAAAATGTCAAGTGGTACAACTTTCCTGATATAATAATGAAGAAAAAAGGCTTGTTAAAATAATATTCTAGAAAAGAAAACCTTGAGAGTAGTTTGACATGAACTATTACTATTATAATGTATTATATTAAATTATTTTAACAAAACTGCTTTTAATATTTAAAAAAAAGCTGTCATGTGGTGCAACCAACTAGATTTACAGTCATTTGGTCCCAACTGTTTAGGGAAAACTGACCCACATGCAACTTTATCTGGTCATGTTATTTGTTTTACATAATTATTGATCAGTATGTACCTTAAAAGTCAAAACTTAAATGTGACCCTGGACCACAAAACCAGTCTTAAGTAGCATAACAATACATTGTATGGGTCCAAATTATTGATTTATGAAGATAATTTGTACATTTTCTACTGTATATATGTCAAAACTTCATTTCTGAGTTTTGTGGACCCGGGTCACAAATTATAATCATTCTCAAATAACAATTATAAATGAGTTTCACTGCTGTTTTGGTCATTAGACATGTCTTTACACTTCCAGGTGAACACGAACCCCAGTCAGTAAAGCAATTTGTGAAACACGTGGCTGAGCTTCACAACACCAACTCATTTTCTAGAGAGTTTGAGGTTCGTATCCCATCATCCCCCTCTCTTTTGACGCTCTTCTAGGGACAGCTGTCTCATGCGAGCCTTGATGTAGCAGATCAACATGTCATTAAGGCATGTCTTATAAATGAATTGTTTGGTTCATTCAGGCACGTATATTCACTCTCGTTCCATTCATGCGTGAACGCAGGTTGCTGTTAATAAATTAGAGTTATAATTAGGTCAGTAACGCACTCAGCTCTATGTTCCAGTCAGGTGCACAAAAAGACCCAGTTACAGCTTCATTAACATCAATCAGTGTCAGATTGTAGATTCTCACCGTAACATTAAATTATTCACACTTCATTAGATCATGCAAAAATCAGGCAAGCTTTAATTGGACACAAACGAGACAGTAAACCTAATTATTAGTTCTTGTCATAAGCCTACCTACGAAAAAGTGATGGATATGTTTTAGAAGTTTCTGTCTGAGAAATGTGTTGCTTTTTGTGTCATGTTCAGGCTGAATGAAAGTTTATTTTAGTGATATGTGTTTTATGGCATGCTAGTTACGTTAAACACCCGCACTGATACAAACTGTAGTGTTTGAATGCATGTTCTGATCAATCCATGACAGCATGTCTTTGGATTCTGTTCATTTTAATTGATTATAATTGATATTTGTGGCTACGTTCATTCATACTGTAGTGAAACAGCTTTTCAAAATCTTAGTTTATTAGTTTAGTTTATTTATTATTTTGACTATTTATTTGGATTCACTAGATT
>JAHKKF010511365.1:0-36327 GCA_019740295.1 Labeo calbasu
CCCAACTGCCCCTTCCCCCATCCCAAAGACCACTAAGTGCCAGAGAGCTGGAAACCAAAGAGCCAGGGCCAGGAATGCTTCATCATGGAGGGGGCCCACCTCAGCCATGGGAGCCTGGCTGCTCCCCATTAGGCATGCCCACAGGCCTGCCACATGGACACACCCTGGATGCCCCGGCCTGCCCGAACCGCCGCTCCCCGTCACCTCAAAGGATCCTCCCCCAGCCCAGGGGTACGCTCATTCCTGACACTGTGGCTAAGGCTATTGCCCGAGAGGCAGCCCAAAGAGTGGCTGCCGAGACTGGACGGGTGAGTCAAGTCAGCAAAAAGCATGTTATATAAAGTGGATGCAAATACTAAACCCTAGAATGCATGATCCAAAAATGTATGAATAACGGGGGTCAAAACGACCCATATCAAAGTCAATGTTTTTATATATTTATATCTGAATTAATTTCTTCATCTTCTTGTTTTCTTTATTTAATTTTTATTTAAGTTTTAACATCTTTGTATATTGATATATTTATTTGTCTTTAAAAAGGTACTTTTTAACAAAAATGAATCAAATAAAGCAACCATATCTCTTCACAAGACTTGGATTAAAGCATATGGATTCATTTTGCAATTAATTTATTTATGACCTTTTTGGATATTCTAAGTTTCAGTTACCTGGACTTTCAATGGAGGGAAAAATGGAGCAAAAAATCTTAATTTATTGTTTATTATTATTATTTTTTATAAGATTAACTTAAATCCTATGGATTTGGAACTAGATGAGGGTGATTAAATGATGACAGGATTTTCATTTTTGGGGTGAACTATTCTATTCTATTTTAATTGTAATGAAATTATTTAAGATTTTATACTTATAGTATTAATAATTTGATCATATGCAAGTTTAAATGTTTCAGTAATGTTCATTTGTTATTTTCTGTCTATATACACAATAAAACAAAGTAATTAATTCTAACAAAGTATAACTAAAACATGTTTATGTGAGAATTTGCTGACATTTTATTTATAGATTATTTTATTTATAGATTATTTGACAAATCTATAAATAAATCTATAAATATTTTATTTTTAGATAATTCTGTGAAAAACTTTGTTATACATAAGCATTATTATTATTATTATTAAGCATATTATTATTATTATCAAAGACTTTGGGTAGTTTTTTTAATAAATTACATTTTTTTTTAATTAAAATTTGTATTTAATAAAAATAATTTTTTGCTGAGGCTTACATACATACATTTATGAGAAAATCATGATGAAAAAATAAGCAAATAATAACACCCTACCGGGTCAGTTTTGACAGTTAATGCATTCTAGGGTTAAAGGGATCGTTCGCCCAAAAATGAAAATTTGATGTTTGTCTGCTTACCTCCAGGGCATCCAAGATGTAGGTGACTTTGTTTCTTCAATAGAACACAAACGAAGATTTTTAACTTAAACCATTGCAGTTTGTCAGTCATATAATGGCAGTCAATGGGATCCAGAGTCAAAAAAACATGCACAGACAAAACCAAATTAAACCCTGCGGCTCGTGACGATACATTGAGGTGTATTTATATAATTTTTTCACTCTGATCTACCACAATGTCCAACTGTCCTGAGCGTGTTCACAACAGCCGGTTTTGTCTGTGCATGTTTTTTTGACTCTCAAAGCCGTGGATCCCATTGACTGCCATTATATGACTGACAGATTGCTTGTTTGAGATAAAACTCTTTGTTTGTGTACTACTGTAGAAACAAAGTTACCTACATCTTGGATGCCCTGGGGGTAAGCAGATAAACATCAAATTTTCATTTTTGGGTGAACTATCCCTTTAATATGTGCAAATGAAAGCTCTTTTAAAGAGTTAACGAACAGACATACAGATAATTAGCTATCTTGTCAATACTTGACCTCAGCATAACTGTCAGATTTCTTTATTAAGACTTCTGAAAGCACTGTAATATATTTAGATGGAGAGGAGAAGCCAGGGCTTCCACTCTCAAAATTCAGATGAGGAAGAGGATGAGGAAAGCTATCAGGCCCGCAGAAGAGGAGCATCTGTGGATGACTTCCTCAGGGGCTCAGAGCTGGGCAGGCAGGTATGGCAGTTGAAGTGATTGCCTTACCATACAACAACAGGCGTAAGAGGCAAATGTCAGCGTTGAATGTTTAGGTTTGTTGCATTAGCTTGTGTATCTTCTCTCACGATCTACATTTCACAGTCTCATTACAGTCACAGCGAAGAGTATCATACGGAGAGCAGTCGAGGCTCGGATCTCTCTGACATCATGGAAGAAGACGAGGAGGAGTTGTATTCTGAAATGCAGCACGAAGAAGGCCGGCGACGAAACTCCCACAATGCACTCAAGGTATTTCAAAAAGGGAAAGACGTGTCACAATATCCCAGTGACTTCTTGGTTTGCATGGCTTTAACTAGTTTGGTTTCTTCCCGATTCAAGACCGGAGGCAGCACTCCATCTTCGAGTCAGCTGGATCGGGAATCATACCGGAAGCCATCTCATCGAGGTCCTCAACCTCAGCGCCGACCCCTCACGGTCCCATCCATTGGTCAGTGCTCTCCCAGTAAGAGACAGGAGTCTGAGACTTGCGTTCAAGGCCTGTCTGTCCTCCTGCTCCACATTTTCTCTGTTTGAACTGTTCATAAGCTTGTCAATGTGTGCCAGATCACCTCTGTGTGTTTCAGCCATAACCATATCCTGTTGCTTTCAGTCATTATAACCCTCTCTGAATCGATTAAAATAGAGTAGTTAGGCGTCTCCAGCCTGGGCAGGTTGACGCAGAACAGCCTTCGCCTGGTATAACGACTCTCTGATTGGTGTTTCCCTCAGAGATAACCACAGAGAGTAACAGTGAAGGGAACCTCTCTCCCGTCAAGGAGGATGTTTACTATGGCAGTGTAGCGCGACACAGGACATGGTCCTCCCGAAGGCACGGGGGACGCAGGCCTCCTTATGGTACGTGCTTTTAGAGTGAGGTCCGAGGAGAAAGACAATGGCCAAACGCATGAAACTGCACTGGACTGCACCGAGATGGAAGCTTGTGTTGGAAGCGGTGCTGTAAGATAGCCAATAGCGACATGTTTGCACAGAGAATGCTCCTCCCCCTTTGCACTGCCCCACCAATGGATGCCTGCCCAACCCCTCCTCTCTTTCAACCTGACCACAATCATACTTTTACTTTGGCCATGCATGACCGAATGGTGAAAGTTAAAGGGCGGCATCTCACGCCGAACGTATGCCACCGAATATGTGCGTAGGTAACGGGTTGACCAGGAAGAGAACGCAAACACTTCCTTGGCGTCGACTGCGAAGGCAGCTGTGTGGAATGCACATTGGGCATGTTGGAGTCACAAGCGAGCACAGCTTCGTAGATGCGGCAGGGACAAAAGGAAACAGGTGTAGTTTTATCCGGGGCTAATGTGCCCCATCTGATGGGTCTTTCTCGGATCCAGATCTCTGCATGGTTACAGTAGCTCAGACTGCGTGTGCTCCCCTCTTCTTCTTCTCTCTCTCTCTCTGTCTGTCTGTGTGTGCGCCTGTCAGGAGCTTCATGTTTGGCTTGCTGCTCATCTGTAATTGGCTGCCATATGGGTGTTTCACTCCCAATCACCACACACCCACACACACTGGCAAACACAAACAGTGACACACATCATAACCATCATATTAGTGTAAGAAATGTCTGTTTTCTTCAACCCACCCAAGATGTGTTTGGCAAATAAATGGATTGTGCAAGTATGGACGGGAATTTCACTCCATTGGACTGAATTGCATGTTTATTCATATTGTTTGTTGTTATATACAGAGATAAGTACATGTATGTTGCTAATTACTTGCTTTAGAATATTCTTTGGATGTTTGTTCCCATACCTTCAAAAGACTTGAATGCTTATACCCTAAAGATATGCGTATTGTATATTGTTTTGTATTCCAGGAAAAGTGGACAGCCATATTTGGGTAGTTCACAACATCTAAATAACATCAAATAACGTTAAATTTGCATTTGCATAAATTTGCATTGCGCTACGGGTGTCTCGAGTTCGAATCCCGGCTCGAGGACCTTTCCCAGTCCCGCCCCTTCTCTCTCTCCAGCTTCGCTTCCTGTCAATTATGATGTGTCCTATCGTAATAAAGACAAAAAGGCCAAAAATAAAAAAAAAAATGCATATTTATACACTGCAGTTCAAAAGCTGGGGATCAGTAAAATTTTTCATGTTTTTAAAGAAGGCTTTTCTGCTAGTCAAGGCAGCGTTTATTTGATCCTGAAATACAGAAAATATTGTGAAATATTATTTATATTTAAAATAGTGGTTTTCTGTTTCAATATACTTTAAAATATAATTTATTCTGGTGATGCAAAGCTGAATTTTCAGCATCATTACTTTAGTCTTCAGTGTCACATGATCCTTCAGAAATCAATCTGATATGCTGATTTATTATCAGTGTTGGAAATGGTTATGCTGCTTAATATTTTTTGGAACCTTTTTACTTTTTCAGGATTCTTTGATGAATAATACGCTAAAAAGAACAGCATTTATTCAAAATAGAAATCTTTTTCACAATATAAGTCTTTACTTTATCTTTCAAACAAACAAAGAAAGAAAAAATACATTGATCCAAACTTTTAACGATAGTTTTAATGAAACAATGTTTCATTCATCAAAGAATTCTGAAAAAAGTATCACAGGTTCCAAAAAATATATTAAACAGCACAAATGTTTCCAACATTGATAATAAATCAGGATATTAGAATGATTAATTAGAAAATTCAGCTCTATTATCACCAAAATAAATTATATTTTAAAGTATATTAAAATAGAAAACTGTTATTTTAAATTGCAGCAATATTTCATGGTGTTACTTTTTTCTGTTTTTCATCAAATAAATGGAACTTTAATGAGCATATAAGAGAAAAAATCTTTAAAAAACATAAAAAATCTTACTGATCCCAAACTTTTAAATGGCAGTGTAAAGAAATTTATACTTTTATATGTATACTTTTATTCAGCAAAGATGCATTTAATTGATCAAAAGTGACAGTGCTGTTCTTTTAAACTTCCAATTTGTTTCCAAAAAATCCTGAAAAATAAATTTTATCACAGTTTTCACAAAAATATTAAGTAGCAATACTGACATTGAAGACTAGAGTAATGGCTGCTGAAAATTCAACTTTGCCATCACAAGAATAAATTACATTTTAAAATATAAAATGAAATAGAAAGTTCCCATTGTAATAATATTAAGCAGTTTTACTGTTTATGATTGAATAAATGCATGAGAGACTTATTTAAAAATCTTTTATATATATTTAATATTTTGACATTTTATCATCCAGTTATTAGAAGTAGCATTTATAATAAATATACAATAATTGTTAAAAAAAAAAAAAGTATCATATTACACTGCAGGACTTGGCTATCCAACTATCCATGAAAGGGGGTAACATGGTGATAATTAACCCTGTCTGTTAGACGTCTTGGTTTTTACCCATCTCTCTCGTTTTAGATGGATACCGGGACCGAAATCGGCGTTCTCCCCCGTACTACGATGAGTCTGAGCAGGAGGATCAGTTTCGAATTTTTGTGGCGCTCTTCGACTATGACCCTCTTTCCATGTCCCCTAACCCTGACGCAGCTGACGAGGAGCTCCCTTTTAAAGAAGGACAGATAATCAAGGTACCGCTCAGCTGGAGTTAATGATCTGTTGTTAAATGGCCCGCCTATTGTTTCAGCATCAACCTCTGTTTGTGTGTCTTAGGTGTATGGGGATAAGGATAATGATGGCTTTTATCGTGGGGAGATCCGGGGCAGGTGTGGACTTATTCCCTGTAACATGGTGTCGGAAATCCGTGCTGAGGATGATGAAACTATGGAGCAGCTCATGAAACAGGGATTCCTCCCTCTCAACACTCCTGTAGACAGAATAGGTAGGTGGTTTCCATGTCACAGATATCTAAACCTATTATAATGTTACGAAATACTAAAACCAGGGTTGCCAGATTGAATGGACGATTTAAGCAGCCCACTCCAACAAAAAAATGTCTGAAACTTAACTGTCAAAATCATGTGATAAAATGTAATTGCAGTGTCAATCAAGATTGAACAGGGATGCGCCGAAATTTAAATTCTGGGCTGAAACTGAAAATTCTGAATGCGCTTGGCCGAAAACCAAAACCGAAAATGCTTTTTATTAATTATTTATTATTTTATTAAATAGTAAAAAATTATTTTGTAAGACTATTACATTTAATGGTACTGAATAAAAAAATACAAGCCAATAAAATAACTACACTTTTATTAAAAGTAAAACAATAAAATTGGACAGAAAATATACACTACCAGTCAAAAGTTTTTGAACAGTAAGATTTCTCTTCTGCTCACCATGCCTGCATTTATTTGATCCAAAGTACAGCACAAACAGTAATATTGTGAAGAATTTTTTCTATTTGAATATATTTTAAAATGTAATTTATTCCTCTGATCAAAGCTAAATTTTCAGCATCATTACTCCAGTCTTCAGTGTCACACGATCCTTCAGAAATCATTTCAATATGCTAATTTGCTGTTCAATAAACATTTTTAATTATTAGTATTATCAGTATTTAAAACAGTCGATGACTTCAGGCTTCTTTGATAACGAGAAAGATCCAAAGATCAGCATTTATCTGAAATTAAAAGCTTTTGTAACATTATACACTATACCATATCAAAAGCTTGGAGTCAGTGTAATTAGTTTTATTTTAGTTATTTAACAAGGATGCTTTAAATTGATCAAAAGTGATGATGAGATATTTATAATGTTACAAAAGATTTCTATTTCAGATAAATGCTGTTCTTCTGAACTTTCTATTCATCAAAGAAACGTAAAACAAATTCTGCTCAGCTTTTTTCAACATTACACTTCCCAGGACAGTATATTTTCGGACTCATTTTTTGGCCGTATTTACTCTTTCATACAAAAAACGAAAATGCCATTTCAGCCGATCAGTTTTGGCAGCCGAAATTTCAGTGCATCCCTAGTTGATAAGGTTTTTTTAACTTTTTAAAACAAAATAATGATGACAAAATACTATAAAAATGTACATTTCCCAGAAAAAAAAAGATCAAATCAGGGCAAATACATTAAAGAGAATTATCAAATATTACTAAAATATGCATGCAGACATTGTCAAAGCGACAATCAAGAAAATTAACCGATAACCTTTATTTTCAATGCCAACAGTCAGAATAAGCATGACTGATTGGATACAGTACATGCACACTTTTGTTTCATTTATTGACCAATTAGCTTTTACTATTTAGATGTTTGGAAATGACTCCAAACCAGCCCAAACCAATTTTTACTGCACAATCAAATTCAAAACTGCCTAGTTGGGTGGGAACCTGCTCAATCTGGCAACATATGGGCATGAACCCACCCAATCTGACCACACTGTTAGTGACCCCAAACTTCTGAACAGTAGCTTTGTGACATGACTACTAGGAGTGACTAGCTAGACCATGCTAACCAGTCAAATCTCGTTTTGAACATAGCCTGTCTCTCTGACAGAAAAACTGATTCTCTCTTCCCAACAGAACAAAATAGGAGAGGTCGCCACCCAGTGGCTACAAGAAGAATGGTTGCCCTGTATGACTACGACCCCAGAGAGAGCTCTCCAAATGTGGATGTTGAGGTGTTAAACACACTCCCATATATGTGTTTATGCACACCCAGGTTCTTAATTTGCTGAATACTCATGTCTGTGTAGTTGCTGATCATGCGCTTTCTGTGGCAGGCTGAACTGACATTCTGTGCTGGTGATATCATTGCTGTTTTTGGGGATATAGATGAAGACGGCTTCTATTATGTAAGTATCACTGTAGTGCTGACCGCTCACACTGTTTTATTCTGAGCCTGCAGCACTATTGTATTTTTTTGTGTTTCAGGGTGAGCTGAATGGACATCGGGGCTTGGTTCCATCCAACTTTCTCGAAGAAGTGCCTGATGACGTGGAGGTCTATTTGACGGACACTCCCTCCCACCACGGTCAGGACGAGCCCAATCCGGTACCGGCGCCACGCCCAGAGACCAAACGGGTACACCATCGCCGTTCTCAGCGCTAGGCCCTGTGTCCATTCATCCTCCGTTTGAGTTTCGGTCCACTCGCCGTCTCTGTGTTTTCTTGTGCTTGTTTGTTTTTTCGTTATGTGACCGTGGTGGTGATTTCCAGTCCAACCTTTCTTGCTCTAGGAAAGGGAGAAGCAAAGCCCACTGCAAACAGAGCCTTTTTTGAGAGCATAGAGAGACAGGTACGAACGTGACTCTATTAAGAAAGCCAATGCTCGTAGAGGGTCGCCAGAGGACTGTGGAAAAGGCCAAATTCCGTTCCTGCACCGGACTATGAATAAAGCATAAAGCATTTTTGCACTGAAACACAAAACCCTACTTAAGTGAAGCTGTTTGCATTAGTCAAGATGCTTTGTGAAGTTCATAGGGTCTGTGGCTCGTGATTTGTGACCCTTATAAAAAGACTTGATTTGGAAACTCACGTAGTTGACGCATGCCTGTTTTTTCCAGAACAGACCTGTAGCTTTTATATAAAAGTAAACTACATTACCCCAAATGTTGTATTTCTTTGAGGAGGCTTTGTTTCTTTTTGTATATTGCACATTGTCAAAAAAAATCTATTTTTCAGATCATATGAACTAGCAGAACATATATTACTCATCCCATCTCTTTCAGAGAGACTAAAATAATATCATTCATGATGTAATTACAATAAATTAAATAAATGAAAAACTGAAACAAATATGTATTTTTGCTAGTGGACGTTTAGTGAATACATATGTTTGTTTTTGTGTATGTGGTGTTGTTGTTTTTTTCTCCTCATAATTGATGTTTTTTCTTTTTTTATGATGTCGCTGCATTCTAATTTCCTTTTTTCCCCACCGGCTTTGCCAAAAAAGAAAAAAAGCTGAGGAATATTGTTCATTTCCCACCCTAGCAGACTTTTGTCTTGCTAGGTAAGTTGAGCAACTGGCGATACCAGTGATCAGTCTCATGCATGGGATTTTAAACACAGCCTTTATGCGGATTTTTAATGCATTTTTATGGAAAAAATATATAATTGGGATTTACTATTATATTGCCTTTATATGTAGCATGTAAGCATTAGTTGATATGATTATGAATGGTCTGTTGTCGTCTAAAGATAAAGTTTCAGATTTATCTGCTTAAAGGAACAGTTCACCCCCAAATAAAAATTTGCTGAAAATTAGTTTCTTCACTGCAACATCACTTGCTCACTATTGGATCCTCTAAAGTGAATGGGTGCCGTCAGAGTCCAAACAGCTGATGAAAACCTAATAATACACAAGTAATCCAATAACTACATTCTGTAAGTTAATGTCTTGTGAAGCAAAAAGTTTTGTAATGAACAAATCCATCAAGACATTTCTAACATCAAACCATTCCTTTTGGCTAAAATACGAGTCCTCTATCCATAACATTTATTTAGTGAAAAAGCTGTCAGAATCAGGAGATATATATGCACCATTTAAATCCTAAACACGTGAGAGCACAACAGGGGATGGACTGGAAGAAGCATTATTATGGAATATGGACTGGTATTTTGGCCAGAAATGACAGTTTAAAGTGCCTCAATACAAATTCGCATCTTTTTATATTAACTGATGGATTGGAGTCATGTGGATTACTTGATGTTTTTATCAACTGTTTGGACTCTCGTTCTGACGGCACCCATTCACTACAATAGATCCATTGATGAGCAAATTGTATAATGCTACATTTTCCAAATCTGTTTCGGTGAAGAAACAAACTCCTCTACATCTTGAATAGCCTGATTATAATTTTTGAGTGAACTATTTCTTTATTAATGTTTCCAAAACCAGTTTTCTGCTTAATATGCCAGTGCATTAGACTTGTATGGTATCCGCAGTTGGTTCCCGTGCTGTGTGCAGTCCTTGTGCTGTTTCTGTACGTAGGTCTGTCTACTTCAATGCTGTTTTACAATATAAAACCCCCTCACCCTTTGAGGTTTCTAACAATTCAAACAAATTAAGGAATATTTCAGATTTCTTATCTATATTAGCAGGCAAGAAGAAATGTAATAAAACATTTTGACTTAATTCAGGAGCCAACCCTATTATCTTCCTTTTCTCTAGAGCTCCAATCTGTAAGCAGTAATACAATTTTTGCTCTTACTTGCTTGATCATTTGTTTCAAACCTCAGAACATAAGCTGGACTGTTATGTGTGAGGAAGGCAGATAATAAGGCGAAAGATAGTGTTGCTGTATAATATCCCACAATTTTCCCTTCCCCGTGGATGTTTCATTAGGTGCCTGTGGAAAGTACAGTGCCAGCTCCGGCCCCTGGAAGACCCGCCTCTCCCACTGTGCGCCCTTTGCTTCCTGTTGGCCCAGTCAGGCCGCTGAGCCCTGCTAGGGGTCCACGAGACCTGGCGTCTAAAAAGAAAAAAGGACTGCTCTCTAAGGGGAAGAAACTGCTCAAAAAGTTCTCAAAGTAAAAGTATGGGATTGATTTTGAATTCATATGGCTGCAACAGCATACAGATTTCTCTCTAGAAAGGGAAACCGCCAATCCCCAGTGTTTCAGAGAAGTATTTTTTCCTCACACACACAAAAAATAAATCTCAATGGCTTTAACATTAACATGCCAAGTACATATTATGAAATAGAGTTACTATCCAGATGAAAAGGAATGACATACATAAATATGTCACTCATGTGTCAGTGAGCTTGCTAATTGGCTGTCAGAATGAAAGCATCTATTCATACTGTGATGTGGAGAACAAAGAGACATGATTAATATTTAAGAAATTCCTTCCATTATAATTTCTATATTTCAAATCAAAGTGCTGGATTTTGAACGAAATATTTAATCTCATAGATTTTAAAGTTTGGTATAGCACTTGGTGATAAAAAAAACAGTTCAAAAGCACTTCAAATATGGTCTGACATTGTCAGTCAAATAGCAGTAAATTATATAAACCTCCAGACCATAGTAAGTGCATTACACGGTGTCTACACCGCTCCGCGCTGCAACAGCTTTGAAACCGGCGTGAGGCTGTCTACACTGGACGCGACAAAGCGACCGTTTCAAATCATTTGAACTTATAGTCAATACGTCATAAATAGGACGAGGCCTCTGTCTGGAATTTGTCGCGCCGCGTCGCATCCGGTGTAGACAGCATCACTGACTATAATGGGTTTTACTATATTTTGTCGCGTCGCAGCGCGCCGGTGTGAAAACAAAAAGGATAAAAAAAAACATATTTCCTTAGAAAGACGGGCAAGGTGCAAAATGGCATAACTGACCAACACAGTGTACGAGCAAATCCTTTTAAACATTGCTGTGGCCTTCATCTGAACTCAGTAAGTACAGTATATTACCTGCATCTGATGTCTCCATACATCAGTCTTTGCCAAGTACTCTCCCTCTTGCTTGCTCTAAGATCTCCCTCTCCTGTGTTTATCACGAGAATGACTCTGAAGTTATAAAAATACAATGGAAAGTTTCTGTGTTTGCCTTTCAATGCACAATCGTTTTGGTGAATGGCTAGTGTGTGGGTGTGTGTGGGTGTGTGTCTTCCCTCTGCATCCATGTTCGTGCAACCCCTTAAAACTGAAAAGGGACAAATGTTGTTCTAAACTTTTGTGATAACGTGACGTGCTGCTAATTACAAGTTGTTTCCTGTTCCTTTCTAAAGTCAATAAGGGTGGTGTCGTCTTCATAAGAAGAAATATTTAAGCAAAGATGGTGTCTTGGTGTCTCCTCAGATTTCACTTTCTAAGAGCTGGTTTACACAGAATGCATTTTTGCGATGGTTTTTCTATGTAAACATGCGAAAGACTGACATTTGGCATCTAAAGATTCTAAAAGTAGTTTAGAACTGCGTTCTCTGCCATTCCATTTTACACGCAAGAATGCGTTCTGTGTGAATAGATTTTCACCCAAAAATGAAAATTCTGTCATTATTTAGGCTACCCATCCTCACGTCATTCCAAAACTGTATGATTTTCTTTCTTCTGTGGAACGTAAGAAGTTATTTTGAGAAATCTCTCTCTCACCCACTCTCTATTTTGTCCATATAATGGAAAACTGTTCAAAACTGCTCAAAATAGGCCTATTTTCTTTTATGTTTTGCAGAAGAAAGAAGTCATAGGACATGAGGGTGAAACTTTCATTTTTGGGTGAACAATCCTTTTAACACTGGTTTACACAAATGGGTCATGGCTGGTTATGAGAACATCATCTACAGGCCTAAACGACATATCCATGCTGCCGTTATCATTGGCTGTTTTTCCCGAGGTCTTTGCTTGCTATGGTAGACTCAAACTCTTTGTGATAGTCTCTTTGCTGAGGACCTTATAATACAGCTACCAAAATACAGGTTAAGTAAAAGCCTCAGGCAAAACTACCTTTGATAGCTCAGTTGTATCAAGCTATAATCTAGTAGTTTACACTAAGGGCAGAATCTCTTGCATTTACACAAAACATCTTGCCCCTGCAACTGGAAATGCGAGGTTGAGCCAGCATCTGGTGGCATCTTACAATAACGTGGCCAGTTGGATTTAGATTGCACTCTTGAATGGTTTGATCCAGGGTAAATACTGTGTGTGTTTGATTTTTTTTTTTTTTTAATCTTTAAAAAAGATGATCCTAAAAGTATTCTATATTTAAGTATTTTAATTAAAAAATACAACATTCATTTTGGGGTGAATGGTGTTTATTTCTTGTAGAAGAAAACATGGAAGGTTCTAATAATATATATATATATATAAAAAAAAAGGTTGGATAGCCAAAAAAGGAATGTATGAAATGTTCAGCTGCCTGTATAGCTTGCAACATCATTTTGCCAAAAGAAAAATAAATAAAAGAGATTACATATATTTTCATTTAACAGAAATTTCTCTATTATTATCATGAATCCCGAGTGTTCGTTTGTGACTGGATGTTACGTGTTCATTTCTCGGTTACTCTTTTGTACTCCATTTGTAGATAATTTATAAATGTTTATACTTAATTTACAGATTTTCAGACTTTTTTAGTGCTTTAAGATTTAATATTCAACAGTGTAAGTGTTATCCATGGTGTCTTTAAGAAAAGAAGCTCAAGTCTGCAATTATGTGCTCGCTCTGTGAATTAAAGAGAAAAAAGTTGAACTTGATTTACTGATATGGACTATTGTGTGACTGTGCATGTGTAGAATTGTGTAAAATATACATTTTCTATGAAAATAAATGTGATATTTTTCAAGATCAGACGTGAAGTTTTCATGACAAATCGCATAGCGTCTCCCAACAACAATGAATATAGCAACAACCCAGTAGATGGCAGCAGTGACCTGAGTATCTCCGTGCTTCTCAGGCATCACGGGGAAGGTGAGTGAATTAATATTTCTGTGTTGTGGATAAAGGGTGCACTTTTCTCAACTCTGTCAACATGTTCCAAGAGCCGCATTTATCACATTTAATGATGGGTTCCAACCGGGCAGTAGAATTGGTGATTATTTGTAGATATTGTAACTGCTGTGTCTTATAATGATGTACTTTAAAAAGAATAGAACAGCACATTCTAAGATTATAATTATCTAGTTTTTCAACTTCTGAGGTGTAGTCCTGCCATTTTGCATCAGGCAGGTGTTACTCACACTGTAGTGTTTAAATATTAAAAGCGTTTAATAAACAATATGGCGGGTTAAAAGAATAGTTCACCCAGAAATCTATCAGTCAAAACTGTATGCTGTTATTGTTTTCGTGGAACACAAGAAGTAGACAGTAGAAGTAGAAAAAATACAACAACAGTTAATAGTGACCAAGTCTCTCAAGCTTCAAACAAACAAACAAACATAAAAAGTAAAAGTATAGTCCATTTTTTCATGTCCTCTGAGGTCATACAATGACTTTGTGTTACCAAAACAGAAATAAAACGTAAAATTGGATCTAAATAATATAAATACAAGTAAAATAACATAGTACACTACATGTAGTCTATGTCCGTGTAAATGTAATGTAGTGTTGCGTTGAATCTCGCATTTGAAGTAACCAAATGTGACCCTGGACCACATCTTCATTTAATATCCTAATGAAAAAAAAAAACATACAATATATTTCTTGGCTATTGCTACAATAATAAACTGGTTTTGTGGTCCAGGGTTACAAATAAGTCCTTTTTTACTAAACAGATTTTTTTTTATTATTGTTACTTTATACTTGACTTTTAACTATTTTATTTTTGGTGAATTGAGTTGTTATATGGTAAGAGCTGCATAGAAATTCTTCACAAATTTCTACTTTTGTGTTCCATGGAAATATTACCACTTTGAGGTTTGGAAACAACATGAGGGTAAGAAAATAATGACAGAACTCTTATTTCCATTGAACTGAATTATTATTATATGGGAAGAGCTGCATAACAATTCTTTGAAATGTTCCAATTTTGTGCTCCATGGGAAAAAATAACCACTTTGAGGTTTGGAAACACAAAGGTGAAAAAATAATGCCGGAACTCTCATTTTGGGTGAAGTTTCCCTTTAAAAAGGCCGCCGAGAGGAAAGGAAAGTGCTTGAGCCTGCTGCAGAGGTTTCAGCGGAATAGGCTGTACCGAAATGCAAGAGGATGAAGTGCGGGCCAGCCCTGCCTGGAGAAAAAAAAGGAGGTGAGCGAGAAATGATTATGCTCGTATATCACCGCGCTAGGCTTCTCTTGCTCTTGGCTCGACTCTCCTTCCATTCAGGAGTGAGCTGTAATGATCCCGGGGGGCCCTGGGCCAATGGATGTTTAAAATTCTCTCTGGCTTTGACCTCTCGATCAACGCCTTCTTTTAACAAGGGCCCTGAGCGGGGACACGGGTGCCCATTCATCTTCCTGCTGCTTTTCGTGAATATTTCAGAGGCTGTAAAGCAGCTCCTTTTCAGAGAGCAGTGTCTTACTGACCCCTGAATGACAGAGGTGTGTTCAATAGCAGGTAACTCAACGGATGGGTCAGGGTTGGACACAATGGCGCACATTTGTCATCGTCTTCATGAATATGTTTTGACTGAGACGAGAGAGTCTCCTTATATGAACCACAGTGTCCATGCTGGGACTCCCTATTAATACTAAATACTGCTGTGATGAAGCTTCGCTTGAGGCTTCGTCTGCAGTTAATGTCCACCACTTGCTGCTATCACAGGCCCACTTTGAAGCAAGACGGCCTCGTGCCACCTATGATCTGAGCGGGAATTTGCAAGGCTGACCTTTTACAAAACTAAAACAACTTTAAGCAAATGTATAGTAATTGAAGCGAATCGAGCGCACGACCCCTTCGCTTCCTGAGGGAAGGTGTAGAACGACATTGCAGGTTAGCAGTAACTTATCTCTCCATCCTGTAGGGAGCAGAGTGATATACATCCACGACACGCACCGCAGAGCGCATTCATTCATCACCTGCATAGAAATTCAGCTCACACTGAGCGAGAGCGCCTCTGTTCAACTTTATCCATAGATCAACGTCACAAAGGCTTTGACTGAGGCTCCCAAACTCTCCCTTACTACTTTTCCAAAGGGTTCCCACTGCTCCGATTGACGGACGCCTATGCCTTTGTTTGCTAAAAGTGATGCATTTGTTGTTTTATGACTTCAGCTTTGACTTTGCCCTCCAACTTGGATGATTTCTTTTAACAGTTGTGAGTTTGTTAGCGTGGCATTGACACTGCAAACATGTGAAACATTCTGTAATTTTTTTATAAAAAGAGCAAGTTTTTTATCATACAGCATATTGGCGGTGACATTTCAGATTCTGATTTATGTGTGAAGGGTGATTTAATCATTTAGTGGCATGGTGAGATTGAGATACATGTGGTCATTGTGGTATATTTCATTCTCTAAGTAGGTTTACTGTCATTCTGTGTTACGGTACCAACCTATCATCACATGTTCCTCTTCAAGAAAAAAAAGATCAAGTAAATTTTAGTGCAGCTGATGGCCTGTGTTCACATGAAACTAAATTCTTAATGGAATAGGTTATCAAAATGGGTCAGATTCACTGGCGGGAGAGTTTACTGACCACCATTTCGTATTATTGCTACTAAGCTGTTGTTCACCTTTGAGCATTACAGTTCACCGCTGTAGTCTGTCACACTGCTAACATCTGGACATCCGAGCAGATGGGACTGAAATGATAATGGTATGTAAACCGGGCCATGGGGGAAAATTCATTTTCAAAAGCACTTGTGTTTCTTTCCAGCAAAGGCAGTGCAACTAGAGGGATCTGGCTGATTTGATTAAGATGAAATGCATTGCTGCATCTCGAGATTCATAAGCTAAACGCATAGTATCTATTGCATAAGTTTTTACCTTCGCACGAGGGCACTAACTTTTACACCCAGCTTGCTCTTACAGTGTTTGGCATGAGCGGCCCTTTGATTTATTCTCTGCATTAAAGGTAGGTACTGTGTGTGTCCTTGCAGAGGAATTTGTGGCACTTATCAAAGAGCAGGACATAAAATCCTACTTCGTACTGGCGAAAGACGCCATCAAGCACTACGGAGCAGCAAAGGTACAGGTCATACTGTGTGTTCTGACTGACAGGAGATTGATGACTCTCCCCTTAGTGAGATCTTCTTTAGTCAGAAATCACAGAGAGTTTAGTAATTCACACCGACTCTGAATATAAAGTGAAAAGCTAAAGTATATCTCTTGGGGAATATATAACCTAACATGTCATAATGATGCATTGACTTCTACTGAAGATATTTCAATATGTGACTAAAGCTATGTGAGAAATAGTTGTCACACTGCTAAGTTGTCTCAAGGCCTATATATCAGTGACTGTAAGTGTTTGAGACAAACATCCAATTTCTCACAGCAGTGGTTTTGTATGGTAAATTCAGAAAGCTAAAACTCTTATAAGAGATAAACAAAAGACTTAAAGGGATAGTTCACCCAAAAATTAAATCTGTCATTATTTACTCACCCTCATGTCGTTTCAAACCAAGAAGATCAGACAGCAACAGAACTATCACGTTCAAGGCCCAGAAATGTAGTAAGGACATCATTAAAATAGTCCATATGACATCAGTGGTTTAACTGTCATATTAGAAAGCTACAAGAATACTTTCTGTGCGCAAAGAAAACAAAAATAACAACTTTATTTAACAATTTTGTCTATTCTGTGTCAGTCGACGTGCATTCACAAGAGTACCACAGTGCATTTTTTCCCCATAAGGGGCTTCAGTTCAATCTATAAAATGCTGTTCATGCTTTTCTTTGTCATGTTATTCAAGTGGCCTGCCATCCAAGTCCTATTACACCCAGCAGGCAGCGGACATCAATATAACGTCAGGTTTATGTTGAATATGACGTCGGACAGACCTTGTATTTTGGTTGAGAATAAAAATCAGGTTGACGTCAGTCTGATGTTTACATAACATTGGATTTTGGTTACACATCCTAAAACATTAAAGTATCAGCGTTATTGGACATCAAATTAACATTGACATTACACGTTGAATTGACATTTAAGTTTTTGTCGCAACCAAAATTTAACCAAATAGTGTGCCTTATTGTAGGTTGTATGACCTGACTGAGCAAACATTACGTAACGACAGGGCATTGGCAACCAATAGGCGTTGTCCAACTTGCGTGCGCTGAATAATTAATCGGCAAAATTGTCAGGTGTATCCACTTTTTTCTTCAACGCAGAATTGTAAGCCTATGGGTGAGATTTCAGGTCCGTTACCCGCTATAGGGAAATGACCAGAAAAATAACAATGTGCAGTAAACGGTAAAACTGTTTGCACTACAAAGCAGTGTGTTCATAATTAAGATAACACATTAAAATAATATGGTAAGACACAAAAAAACGTCCTGGAGTTGGGATTCGAACTCGGGACACCTGTAGCGCAATAGCATTGTATGCTGGCGCGCTGCCCACAAGGCTATCAGCGTCGACACCCATTTGTGTTACCAAGAAGGAATATTAGTTGTTTTCTTCAGCTAAAAAACAGCTGGATGTTTATGAGACCAGAAGCTAGACATATGAAATTTACAACAAACCACTCTTACGGGAAGAAAAAAGTGTTTATTTAAAATAACCAAAATATACTTGTAAAACATGAAGTCGCAGTAATAACGAGAATGTCATGACAAACGTGATGAATTGGAAAGGGCTGTTTAATGCCAGCCAGGTTCCATTCTGGCAATTTACCTCATAGTGTGTTAAATGGCCTGTCACTGCAAACGCGTGTTAACTGTATTTTTTCTTCACGACAAAACAATGGAAATGTCATGAATTAAGGTATTAGTATACATAAATTGACATTCACTGGAGTAAAGTATGAACTAGCCACCCAAATTTTGCAAAAGAACAACACATCCTTTATTTAGACGGTCTAAATTTATTTTAGAAGTTTTTATGTCACGCCTGTCTTTTTTGTAAATGTACAGTTTTTTCTGTGTATAGCTTAAGTGTACTTACAGGCAAATTTGTTTTTGTTACGACAGTTTGTCCGTCAACAGGGGACGCTTGCGCGCTACACCGAGGCAGCATTCATCTGAGGCCACTGAGGTGTTTGTAAGTAATACAACTTAAGCTGTAGTTTGACAAGCCCGGACACAAAGTAACAAAGTTCAAGTAATAAAATACTATTTAAATATTTTTGTTTTATACCCCAGATTTTACACTTGGATCATTTACAATTACGCAACCATATTACTATGCACCAATTTACTTTTTTTTTTTTTTTTTTTTTTTTTACAGCCTGTAGGCTATTCCTGCATGTGTTTCCTACACATTGCAAAGACTGTTATTTGGTTTAAATCGTCTGTCGCTTGTTTAAGGGTCATGTTTTAAGTTAATATCACTGATATTCTGGTTGTCTGTCCACATGACAGTGCAGAGCAGTGACAGGCGAGATTGAGGGGCTTCAGGACGACATAAAGCGCACATGTATTTCATTTGCTGAGGATTATGCTTGTGACATCTAATCGTTAAGACTCAGATGAACGTGAGGTCCAGAAACAGCAGCACGTGAATCAGGACAGCGATTAGTTTTAACTTTTATATGTATTTTTTTTATTGTGTTACTCGTAAGTGATCAAGTTTGAGCCTGCTGTCCGCTATGACAACTATTTTTACTTTTTATGTCATGTGAGGTCCCCACGTTCACTTTCTTTGATTTGCAAATTTATTTTAAAGCTCACATTTGTATTTTTTCTTAATTTTGCTGTTATTTTTTTAAGGAATGCATTAGAGGAATAAATGAATTAAGGCTTCAGTTTGGACTTGTTTGTACAAACGAGCACAATGTTGCTGATGCTTATAGCGTTGTGCCTATCCTATGCAGAAGGTAAGAAATTCCTCTCTTATCCTTCATTTCCTGCCGTTGGACATCTATATAATTTCATATAAATTCTGTATAATACAGTATCTTAAGACAAATACCACAAATCGCAATGCCTTCTTATTTATCCTTAATGATTTTAGAATCTACAGTATGAGTGTATGAGCTGAAAGACCTGTGAAAATGTTTGCATAAATATCAGTTATTTGCATATTTAATTGAAACCTGAGTTGTGAACTTCATTGGAAACAATTTTTTGTAAGTGCACTTAAGCGAGATTCATTAATATAAATGTTTTTTTGGATTCATATGGCTATTAATATTGCTTTGCATAAAAATTAAATATAGATTTAATTGCAGTTTGCTTATATAATTACCTGCAGAATGTTAATACTCTAAGTTGCTTATTTAATTGTGGAATTAAAACTTTATCACAGTTGTTTTAAAGTCTGTGCTACGGTTGTTAATAGTGAAACTGAGAAGAGGGGATTTTTCTCAAATTGTCTCGATTCTCATTGAATAAAACCCTACTTGGAAAGCTCCTAATTTGAAAATGATATGCTTTGGAGTTTTTAGTAATGCCAAAAGCAGCAATTTAAAAATTAGAGAGTCTGACAAATAGGCTTGTCATCAGTGCAGAGGCTCAGAGTCCTAGTTTGAGCTGTGCAAACTCAGTCACGTTTGGCCTAATGTTCTTAGACACTGCACAGACAGTAGTCCATTTTTCCCCTCGGGCTCAGCCATTAACCTACTTTGAAACATCACTTTCACACATGAGATTCCTAGCCTGAGATTCAAATGTATTGTTTATTTGACTCCTACTGTATGTCTTTCTATGCAAGTCAATAGGATGCCAGTAGGACTGATTATCATATTGATTAGCGTCCTGTTGATAGGCAAAGATAACCTGTGTAACAGACTGGAAATTAAACAGAAATCAAAATAGGTGTTTAAACAGACAGAAGTGAGGGATATAACTCATACAGTGTTCTGTATAATAGAATTTCATTTCCTCCCAGTGATGTTCTCTAAAAATGATACTGGCTTATAATGCTTTAAAAAGCCTGTTGTGGACTCTGCTCACTGCATTAACCTTATTTACACATGGTCTTTTTTTAATTAGAAGTTGATCACCTTCAAGTGTTGTCTTGGGATTTGTGTATACTCCACTTACAGTGGATGCATAAGTCTAAGAAACTATTCCAGGTGTGTAAGATCAAATGCAAGCAGATAAAACCGCCTTGCAAGCCCTTATTTTTTTTATCACTGAACATTTTATTTTGCGCTTTGGCATGTAGATAAAATATTTTTTAGTCTATTATATTACATATCTTTATTGATATAGTGTGTTGGCTTTTCTTTCTTTTAAAGCATGAAACAACAATGGCTCTACTGCAAAATCGGGCCTCTTTGATTATGGTCTGTCCTGTGACAAATAAATTCAATAAAAACCCTCTGTAATGCAGACTATAGTGCGTTACTTCATTTAAATATAAACATATATAATCAAGTTTTTCTCAAGCTGTGGTTGCCTCATTTGAAGGATTTTCGTTTAGGAATAGCAATCGCATTCACGTATCAGTATGACACACAGACAAGCATTTGACAAACTCCTCCAAAAACGCACAGCATGTCAAGATCAACCTTCATCTTTTCAATGCTGCACTTTAGCAATCAGAAGCAGTGTAGCCCTTGCAGCCTGTCAGAAGGTAAAGGTTAAAGCATCTCTCCCAGATGAGTGATTTGACAAGCTGCTTGTCTGGACACACGGTACACCTGATCAGAGTGATGTTGACTATTTTTGCCTCCCCCTGCGTTGCTTTATTCCAAATCATCCAGCACCAAGAGGGGAAATGTTGTGTTTTGTGCTACTGAAGTAGCAGAAAGATTTTGTGGGCTTGACATCTATGGAAATGTTTTCTGAAAAGATTATAGACTAGCACATTGGGGAGAGGTTCAAATGGCAACAGAATGATGGGTTTTTGCTGACAGGTTTAGACCAATCATTATATTATTTTTTTTTTACTCTGACTTTGAATGAAGAAAGAACGCCATCTAGCAAATGACTTCTCTGAAATACAACTCGGCAATAGCAAGAGCACTGAGGTATAGCTGTCTAGAACATACAAAACATTTCTGATAGCATATTTACCAAGCATAATGTTCTGTGAAAGTAACCTTGCCTTTACAGTGTTTTTGAATGAAAGGTTTTATTAGTACAGATTCCTATAGAACAATCATTCACACCTGGTGGCTTGTGATTCAAAAATGCATTGGAGTTGGAGAAACGGAAAAAATAAAATGCAACTAACCAGTTAATCATGCAGAATTAGGATAGCAAAATAGGTTCTTGTGGAAGCCCGAATGAAAAATAAAAAAAGGTAATTGCGACTTTTTATCTCACAATTCTGACTTTTACTCTCAGAAATGTTAGAAACTTATAAAGAAAGTTAAAAAGTCAGAATTGTGCAATACAAACTCACAATTCAGACAATTTTCTTAGAATTGTGAGATATAAACTTGCAATTGTGAGTTAAAAATGTAGAATAGCCAGATATAAACTCGCAATTGTAATAAAAAATTCAGAATTGCCAGATATTAATCTTAATTCTGACTTTTTTTCTCAGAATTGAGTTTATATCTCACAATTCTGACTTTATAACACGCAAAGTCAAGTAAGAATTGTGACATATAAACTTGCAATTCTGAGAAAATCCTTTTTCCCCCGTATAAATGGATATTATAACTCGCAATTGCGAGTTTGTATTTCACAATTCTGAGAAAAAAATTCAGATTTGCAAGTTTATCTCACAATTCTGACTTTATAACTGAAAATTGCAAGTTTGTATCTCACAATTCTGAAAAAAAATTCAGAATTGAGAGACTTGAACTCACAATTCTGAGAATTCATTGCAAGTTTATCACACAATTCTGACTTTACTGTATAACTCAAAATTGCGAGTTTATATCTCAGTTCTAGGAAAAAGTCAGAATTGAGAGATGTGAACTCGCAATTGTAAGAAAAAAGTCAGAATAGCAAGATACAAACTCGCAATTCTGAGAAATAGTCAGCATTGCAAGTTTATCTCACAATTCTGACTTTATAGCTCAAAATCACTTGTTTATATCTCACAATTCTGAGAAAAAAAGTCAGCATTGCAAGTTTGTCACAATTCTGAATTTGAAACTCAAAATTGTGAGTTTAAAAAAGTCAGAATTGAGAGATGTGAACTCACAATTGCGAAAAAAACCCCTTTTTTTCTCAGAATTGAGTTTATATCTCACAAATGTGACTTTATAACACACAAAGTTATTAAGTCGGAATTGTGAGATATAAACTTGCTTCTTTTTCCCCCTTAGAAATGGACATTATAACTCGCAGTTGCGAGTTTATATCTCACAATTCACAATTTCAATTGTGAGATATAAACTCGCAGTTGTTAGAAAAAAGTCAGAATTGCAAGATACAAACAGAATTCTGAGAAAAAAGTCAGCATTGCAAGTTTATCTCGCAACTTCTAACTCACAATTGCGAGTTTATATCACACAAGTCAGAAAAATCAGAATTGTGAGACGTGAACTTGCAACTGCAAGAAAAAAAAGTCCACATAGGAAAAAAAAATTTGCAATTACTTTTTTTCCAAAAGTCCCTGGAAAAAAAAAACAGCTTTTTTTTTTTTTAAATGCACTAATAAGGGGTCAGTAGGGATATGTGATGTGTACAACATTTACTGGAAAATAACATTAATCTCTCATACCTATACTCTGTTATGCTAATCTAATTTGATTTGTTGTGTCCTCAAGGAATGAAGGTTGTGGAGTTGTCGGATGACCCAAGATCCCTGTCCCCTCTTGCTGTTCTTCCAAGTGTAAACTATCAAATCATCAATGCAGACTACCTCCTCCTCAGAGACACCAGTCAGGACGTAATGGACAGCACCAGCCTGCGGGCACAAAGGCAACCTTTCATCCTCACTGGACTCGGTGGCCAGCCAACCATCAATGTCAGCTACGGTCCCATGTCTTTGGAGCAGTCTATACCACTGAATATGATTCACACTGGCCCCAGGATCCGACCGTTTATACTGGCCCGTCAAGTACGATCATCAACACCCGCCCTGTATGTGTTGTTTTATGCAACCGGTAATAGCGACGATATGAGCGAGGGCCCAGTGCAAAACATCCCAGGGCAAAACGAAGGAGGGTACCTTTGTGTTACAGCATACGCCTTCTGGGAATCCAGGGAGATCAGGGACAGCTGCTCCATCTCAGCAGATGGTGGCTTCTGCTTGGTGCACCTGAAGCCGGAGCCAGCGTGGTTCAACCCTGGAGGTGGCAAGTCAAGCTGGGAGCAGAGAGGTGATCAAAGAGGAAATGTTGCTGAACTTTACTACCAGATCAAGACGAGTCCCAGTGGTCAGTGTGTCCCGCAAGAGAGCAAGGTAAGAAGGGGACCACAGCATGGTGACCTGGGACGGCAGATGTATGGAACCTCTATGAAGAGGATTGGGACCGTAAACCTCCTGCGATCACCTCCTGGAAACCCCACGTTTATGCGATTACGCCTCGGAGGAGCCGTCATCATCCAGACGTCCTCGAAACCACTGAAGACCACAGACACCACCACTTTCTACGTGTTCCTGTCAAGCACATCGCCAGTTGAACATTTCATACTCAGGTAGGTTGATTTCACGGTTTCTTATCTGCCAGTTTTGCTTAAAGGGATAGTTACTCAAAAATCATTTACTCACCTATATGTCGTTCCAAACCTGTATGAGTTATATAAATATTTTTTCCTGTATGGTAGAAGTCAGTGGGGTCCAAAACTATATTTTCAGTTGAAAAGAAATTAAGTTTCTGAGGAAAACATTCCAGGATTTTCTCCATATAGCAGAGTTTAATGGGAGCCAATGATTTGAAGGTTCAAATTGCAGTTTCAGTGCAACTTCAAAAGGCTCTACACGTCTTTGCTGATAGCCTAGTGAGCAAGTGCGCCGACATACAGTGCCACTGCACTATGGGCATCCCTAGTTCGAATCCTGGCTTGAGGACCTTTCCCTATCCCGCCCTTCTCTCTCTCTCTCTCTCTCCCACTTCACTTCCTGTCTGCTCTCCATTGTTGTATCATAATAAAAAGGAAAAATACCAAAAATAAAAATTTTACAAAAAAAAAAGGTTCGATTTTAGCCTAAGTGTCTTATCTAGTGAAATGATCAGTCTTTTTTTTTTTAAATAAAAATTGATATAATTTTTAACCACAAATGCTTGTCTTGGAAAGGTCATGCGTGGTTAGTTCTTCATCTGTGTACTTCAAAATCATTGAACATCATTGTTTTACCTTTTTTTTTGTAAAGGGCATTTGATGTTCTTTGCATGTTCGCTTTGTAAACACTGGATCGGTAACTTCTGCCTACATCATGTGTGACCTTTCCAACATGACTACGTAATGCATGAAGTCAAACTAATGCAAGATGAGCATCTGTGGTTAAAAAGTACATCAGTTTTTATTTTTTTAGAAAATGACCGATCGTTTTGCTAGATAAGACCCTTATTGCTTGGTTGGGGTTGTGTAGAGCCATTTGAAGCTGCACTGAAACTGCAATTTGGACCTTTAACTCATTGATCCCACTATATGGAGAAAAATCCTGGAATGTTTTCTTCAAAATTTCCTTTCGACTGATGAACGAAAGACATGAACATCTTTGATGACATCAGGGTGAGTAAATTATCAGGAAATATTTATTCTGGAAGTGAACTAATCCTTTAATGAGAGTGGATGCATTTTAGAGTAAATATTATTGAAATATGGCATAAACAAGTGTCTGGTAGATCTAACCTGGCTTTCGGGCTATAATCATTTTTACATGCTGCTATCTGGAAGTCTGCAAAAAATCTGTGCACATAATGCAGTGCTGAGAAATTGGATTTACTCTGTTCAGGATTATATGGTTTTCTCAGAAGGCACAACAAATGTCAACTGTTTTCCTGGAAGAGACTTTTGGTCAGGCCAAAATAAGATGAAGAGGAGGTGCGTTGGGGATTGAGATAACAGTGTCCCATTTGGAATAGAAGTGTGGCATTGAGCCAACAGATGTGTCAAACGCCCAAGAAGCTTAGTGCGAATTTAACAAGTATGCAACATTACAGTCATACCACTTCATAGCCGAGAGAACGTAACGGTCCCACTCAGTATACAGATTACCAAAATGTAATAACCTTGTGCCGGCTCAATTCACTTTTCCAACTGGAGGAGTTTCAAAGGCACTCTTCCATAAATGGCAAAATAATGGAGAAATTATTTGGCAGCATTCATTTCTTAACATTGCATTGTTTGTGCGGCTTCTCTCCCCATAAATAATGCATCAACTTAATGGAGCAAGAAAACAAATACCTAATAACTACTTGAGTCCTTTGGGCAGAAGTGAACGTATTACGGCGAAAGCTCTATCGTACAAAAACACACAGTGCAATCTGTTTTTTCTAAGTCTCAACCCACAACAATGGAGAAAGAACACATAAATGAGTACAATTGGATTTATAGGCATGTTTTGGACCAAAGGTATTGTTCTTTTTTGCATCGGCGAAGCTGTTCTTTTTCTTAGAAGTTTGTTTACGGTTGTTTTGAAGGCAAATGAAATTGTGGGATGAAAAAAAATGTCTGTAAGAAATGATGAGGTACATTGTATTATAAGCCAATAGCCAAAATCCCAGTGTAGTTTAATTTAGATAGTATTTAGAGTAAAGATCATGTCCATTCCCAAGTGTGTTTTGACTCTGGACAATATGGTTGCACTGATTTGAGACTTTGATTTGTGCTGATTATTTGGGAAAGTTGAGGAACTCCGCTTGTGATCTGAGATGTACATTTGACCAGCAGCTGAGACGTATATGCCACCTGAGCCCCCAATATCCACGTGGCCCTTCACACAGCTATGATAGGGTTTACTTTGCCCCCGGCCCCGACTCAAATGGACATTCGCTTTCAGTGTTAGCAGTAAAGTGAGGTGAAGGCTGGTATCCCAAAGAGATTGATTTTATCCAGGGAAAAATCTCTGCCCCACTTCACTACTCTCTCCAAGATTGAGTCCAGACCCCTGAGGTTATGATAGATAATCCACACACTGATTGAAAATTAGTGAAGTCTTTAACCCTTCAGAGATCTGATCTCTTTTACCCAGAAAGTTATTTCAACTGAAGGCTGCCTGGACTACATAGACAAGCTCAGACACCCACTAGACATGACAAATTATGAACAACAAGCATGTTTTACTAAAAAGGAATAGTAATGATAATAATTGAAACAAAAATAACTCATTTACATTTATTATACAATGCACAGAATATATATACATTTCAGAAGATCTGGCCAAGGTAAGGCTACTCTCGGCAGGTTCATGAGAGCTGAATGCCTGCTGATGCTCTGGAGCTCAAATCTCCAAAAACACTGAAGAAAATTTTCAAATAGAAATCATTTTAATTAACAAACCACATATCTGAAGTCTAAACAAGTACATTCTCGCCTAAAAACTCTTAAAACGACATTCTGTGACTGTATTATTTTTTAAATTATAGTGGATTTGGGCATCCACCATGATATTCGCTGTGAGAAATACCACAAGCGGAGTGATACAAATGGTGAAACGGTTCCGGGATCACTAGAATATCTCACACTTATCAGCCAATCAGATTCAAGAAACAGAAAGAACTGTTGTGTATATATACACACAACAGTTTGTACACATATATATATATATATATGTATATATGACCACGGACTTTATTTGTAGCAATAGCCCAAAATACATTGTATGGGTCAAAATTATTGTTTTTTCTTTTATGCCAAAAATCATTAGGATATTAAGTAAAGATCATGTTCCATGAAGATATTTAGTAAATTTCCTACCGTAAATATATAAAAACTTAATTTTTGATTTGTAATATGCATTGCTAAGAACTTAATTTGGACAACTTTAAAGGAGATTTTCTCAGTATATTGATTTTTTCTTTTTTTTTTTTTTTTTTTTTGGCACCTTCAGATTCCAGATTTTCAAATAGTTGCATCTCAGCCAAATATTGTCCTATTCTAAGAAATCATACATCAGTGGAAATCTTATTTATTCAGCTTTCAGATGATGTTTATGTATCAACCCTTTATACATTTAAATCTCAACCCCTATGACTGGTTTTGTGTATATACATACATATATATATATATATATATATATATATATATATATATATATATATATATAGCAAACTGTTGATCCAAGCATTAGTTAATAATTTATTATTTGACATTATTTCAAAATGAAAGTGGTGAAATGGTTCTTTTGTTCTCTGCCTATTATTGTTCATTTAGCATGTTTTATTTTATATTTGATAATATATTAAATTATGTTTGTTATATAATAGATACAGTATATTAAATGTATGACGTTGTTCTATTTTGCTGCTTTACAGATTATTAATGTACATTTAATCAAAATATTAGGATACAAATATTTAGTTTTATTGCATTGGCATGTTTGGACAAATTATGATCTGTTGAAGCATTATATATTATTTGTATTATATATATATATTTTTTATTAATGAATAATATTAAGTGATTCTAATGGTTAACATATCATGTATGTGGATAGAAATATTTTGTTTTTATTCATGACACAAATAATTAATTTGTTAATATTAAAGTTATGAATTCTATTCCATTCTACTTCATCCTGCAGGCAGCACCATGCAGCCACATCAATATTCGTCCGTCTTTGATTTTGTGCCAGAGATTTATTCCATCAAGATCCTCATTATAGATTTGACTGAATTCTTTTGCCACTCATGCATACAGTGTTTCTTCCCCTGGCAGACCAAAACAGAACACACTCACAGATTCTCTCTCTCTCTTTCTCTGTATTGAAATTTCTTTTTTTCTAGTCTCTTATTTTCCTCTCACGCTTTCATTGTTTCTCTTCATTTCCCTGGAATTAAAAATGTTTGGATTATCCAACTGAGGGCGTCATCTGTCTCTAAAAATTGCACGTCTGCTCTGAAGATGATGACGATACAAAATGGGTCAAGACAGACTCTGATCCCTCTCCCTTGAGTCCCAGGGGTTGACAGACAGACGCTATCCCAGAGATCTACATGCGACGTGAACTCATATCAGCCGTGATATCATGTCCTTCTTCTCAATTTCAGATAAAAGCCTATCACGTGTGTGTTTATCGCATCATGCCTTCTGGGAAATAATCATTAAAATGCACATCTGCATGTGTCATTTAATGCACAGGCTCATTGTGCACATAGCTAATGAATCATTTGAAATCCGCTGCATGAAAATCTGTTGTTTTTGAGGCAGAGTTGCAGTGTGTGGCGTGAAACGAAGAAAAAAAAAGAGATGGATGAGGGGGTCGAGGAAAGATAATGCAGTGTGTCACAATGCGCTCATTCTACTTCTCCCACCGTGACCTGTTTCCTCTCTGGCCGCGCTTCCCAAGACGCTTGACTCCAGCACATGTCTTGGAGATTCTCACGTGGCAAGATTCCACGGTCTCTAAGTCCCATCAGTGGAGAGGAGGGACCGACGAACTGTCTGGCTGGTGGATAAAGCCGAGAGATATGGAAGAAAAAAAAAAGAAGAGAAAAGAAGCATTTGGCTCTGTCTTTAAACTGAATGGTGGACATGTGGTTTGTGTTGGCCCAAGCCAAAGGAGACAGAGAGATTAAATTCTCCATACTCGCTCTACACCCTTGATAAATACAACATTGTTAAATGCCCAATCGCTCTTTCTCCAATAGAGATTGAGCCAAGATTTCAAACTGGCAAGTGAAACAGGGAATTGAGAGCCATGTTGACTGACCTCAACCCATGGTTAGCAGGTCCTACAAAACAGGACTTAAAAGCTGTCAATTATATCTCCATCTACTGCCATTAACGAGTTTGTACATGTTGTTTGTTTGTTTTTTATTTATTTATTTTTTATAAATGTGCCCCATGAGTCAGACTGAATGGAAAGAGCTGTCAGCACAGATGGGCTTGAGATGTGTTTGTTGATTTTCTGTCCATCAGATGACAGGTGAACACTTTCCACCTCAACCTTTCGAAGTGCAGGTCAGCGTCTTTAACACACATGCCCTCTAGCAAACATTCAGTTGTACTGGACATTGTATCATACATGGATGTTTACTGTGTGAGTGTGTGTGTGTTTTCCTTTCCGTAATGCCCAGAGGCAGACATAAATACTGAGCTTGTTCTTACAATTTTAAATGTCTGTTAGCCTGTAATTAGTCTACTTTCCATCCAGTTAATGCTCTATCATGTTGGGAATAACCCTATTCACCAAACCCAAAGTTTTACAGAGTTCTTACTGGAGCTCTTCATCACTGTATCGCGTGAGCCACCGAGCAAACCTTATAAATTAGAAAACTCATGCATATGAATCTGTATGTGTGGATCATTCTGTAATTGTGGGTACATCTCATGTCCATGAAGTATATTGTTAATGTATTTTCATCAATATAAACCCCGATGCTTAATTTTCTAGTACACAATTACATTTTCCCCTGTCACACTACTATATGTTGAAAAAGCCATATCTTTTGTTCAAAAATGAAGTTCATATCACATACAACCCTGGTATTCAGCTGTCCGATTTTGTAAAGTTGCTCATTCTACTCTGCATTTAAGCATGAAAATGATCTCAGATATAAATTAATTTCATAGTTTTGCCTTCAGTTAGATTAGGTTTTCAAGACATTTAGGTGTGCGCTTCAGAAATAATAAGTGTTTATTGTGATATAACTTGGTTTATTTGTGTCCGAAAAACCATTGTTGACTAAGTTACCCACTAGAAAACCCCCTCTCGAAAAGGAATGTTGTGTCCCGTTCTCGCATAATTTGCACAGTATGATGATAGTTCCTCTGGAAGCACACGGATGAAACACTACAAGTTGTTTTCTCTCTTTCTCCTAATATTGATAGCAAACCTGTGTCAGGAGTGGATTGACTGTCTACAGTCAAGACAGTTTAACTAAAATGTATGTTTTGTTTATGAAAATATATTTTTAAACACACCATATGCTCAGTAGTTCTAGGCTTCCATGTTGAGTATAGGCCCAAAACACTAAAAATGTAAACTAAGTTATCTGTCAACTGTGTTACCCAGTGAAGGTAACATGGTGGACAGTAGCAAACACAGATGGTATTTTATGCACATATTCCTGCAGATCACCTTTATTTATATAGCACTTTATACAATATACATTGTTTCAAAGCAGCTATGTACGGTCATGTTTGGGTTTTTGGGAAACAGGAAAACTGTTTTCTTCACATTCCTCAAATTCTAAATGTACCCCTAATTATAGAATGACCTATGTGACGACAGTGTTCAAAAGTATCATTTTTCAAATGGCGCAGGATGTTAAAAAATAATATTCTGCAAGTAATTGTGTGAAAATTAGTCTTTAATTAATCAAAACTCTGTACTTGTAAATCATACTTTGTGTGAAAAGGAATAAAAGTTGTACTGCCTCTAGTAGGGCTGGGCGATAAATCGATAACGATAATTATCACGCGATATGAATTTCCTTGATACACGATAACAAGAGTTCGATATAATGTTTGTGCGGCAAAGGCGGAACAAAAGAGCGCTAGTCAAAGCGCGCCACTCGAACCGTTTATCCGCTCGGATCAAAGTTCAAACGTCGACGCAGCGCGAACTTGCTAGGGCAGATGAGTTCAATCACTGATGAGTCGAGGTCTCTAAACAGCGCCAGTGTAAAGCGCATGAATTCAGTGGAGAACACAAATGACAGATGAAAACGCTGACAAAAAGGAGAAACACCGTGTGCAACGATACAGTCAGAAGGCTTTTTAATCAACAAATCGCCATCATTTACTGTAGGAGCACTAACTGCATAGTGGTATAGTGTCAGAAATGTGGGTAACTTATGTGTGTGTAGAATTTTATTATATTATTATTGTAGATATAATAGAATAAAATTAAAGTATTTTTTTGTTTTTGTTATTAAGCTATAGCGTTTATGCATTTATACTAAATGTTACGTTATTTAGAATACTGTTTTTCATACAAATACCTAGGAACCATATTACATTTTTACCATGGTATTGAGGTGCTATATTTGTGGTTTTAACTATTATTATTAGGATCTGTGGATGATACTAGGGAAGATCAATGGTTCATTTAAAAAAAAACAGTCATGATAATTAAATTTCATCATATAAAAATGAGATTGCTACAATTTTTACAGATATTACTGATTTTAATATTGCACATAAGTCTACATCTGCATCCTAATTCACGCTATATCAAATATGTTTTTTTAAGAGACATTTTTTTAAATATTATTATTAATATTATCAGGTAACACAAACCTGTTACTTGATTTGAAACAGTATTACTCATTAAAATATGCAAAACTAAGAAATATTTTTTATTAAGATATTTATTTTGTTAAAGAAAAATGACTGGAAAAAGTGTGAAAAATGAAAAAAAAAAACCCATGAAGTCATGTTCTGACCTTAAAGAATATTTTAAAGCCACATTTAACCGTCTGGTTTTTACAACTTTCACATTGTAGCAAAAATATGCCTTTAAACTTAAAAGAAATAAAAATTTGACATTTATTGTGATAACTATCAATATCGACTGATATGAAAAAAATTATCGTGATTTTGGCCATATCGCCCAGCCCTACCTTCTAGTGTTCTAGTGTACTGCAGTGATTTGTACATGTAGGTATGTTTTTTCGGTTTTGCAAAAATGTATATAGAGGCACATTTTTCCCATAAGCCTAGGTAGAAAACAACACCCTTTTTACCTTGTCAAAAACAGCTTTGTTCACAGCGGCCCGTTTCAGTGCTTGTCTCTTTAAATGATAATGAGCTACTGCTGACCCCACCCCTTTTTCTCTTAATCCGCTGTGTCCTCAGTGGCTGTGATGTCAGGAGAAAATGAAGACTCTTATGTTCATGTTTACATCCAACTACAAAACACCCACGACGCGTACAAGACGTTGTCGCTACAGCTGCTTGAGCAGTTGTGGGCAGAGCCTGACGTCATGTTGCTTAGAAAATCTAAAGGTTTTTTGGGGATTAAAAAAAAAAGGAGTGAATGGATTTTTATCATTGTAGGATTATGCCAAGACAGAATTTTTGTCCATTGTTAATTGTACTCATTGTAAATCCTACTAGCACCAGCCAATGAGATTCCAACTGACCATTTCAGCCAGGTGTTGTCATTTTTGTGTGTAACATGCTTCAGGCGGTCAGTCAGCAGACTGTAGGCGTACACCTGAGGCTGAGACCTTTCCACTGATGTCATCTGTGTGTTTGTGTGTTCTGTCTCACAGAGCCACATCAAGAAAAGGCATGTCATTCAGCACAGCCAGACCCAGTGACGCCAATCTGTGGGACATCACTCTGGAACCTGGGAGAGGAAGTGACGCCCAAACCATTTCTGTGACCTGCCAAAAGAAAAGCACATTTACTAGCAAAAGGCAAGCCCTCGCTGCATCACCCTCATTGTTCATAGAAACCACTGAACCGCAGACTCTCCCTAGTTCACATTTCGAAGGCATTTCATTGCTAAAAAGCTTTTTCTGCCCTTGCACATCGCCAGATGTGGTCTGTTTCCTCTGAAACTGTGAGAATTCAGTGACAGATTGCAAAATTATTTTTTGACAGAGAAAAACAACCTTCTAATTTCTCTCCCCCCCCCTCATTGTTCAGGTACTAACAGATGTTCAGACAACCTGTTCGCCTTTTTGCAGGATGGTATTTTGAATGAAAATTGAAGACCATCTTTTTCTGGTTAAAAAGGTGTGGGTTAACCACGTTTACCCTGTACAGACACTTATTAAGCACAGAGGAAAAACTCGACACTTTGCGACTTCATGATTAATGGTACAAATCAATTCCGTAATATATTCAGGTATTCATGTGGAAAACGACTGAAAATAACTTCATAAAAGTGTGATATCTTTCCATCACCTTAGCTGCTAGTAACCACAGAAAACGTACAACTCCTTCACTGTTATTAAGAAGAATGAGCTCTGAGTTCATATTACCTATGTGCATCTAAGCCGGGAAGCGACTGGCTTGGTTTTCATATAAAGAGTTTTGAATGTTTCTGGATCCAATTCAAATGCGTCTCGAAAACTGTGAGCATCTTGTTAATAAGAGCCTCCATCTGGGTGTCATATTTCTCTTGGTCTCATTGGCTCTTGTTCAGTGTCCATGGCAATGGGTTGTCATTATTATTGCAGAGTATAGCATGTATCGTGTTCTGTACTATAATATAGTAGCATGTATACTGTATATACTATTATAGTTCTAGCAGCTTGTAAGAAACTGTACACTAATAATAATGTTTTTTATTTTCAATATAGATATAGGGAGTAGATGATTCTAGATGCACAGGAAGCATAAGTAATGTTGATTAATTCTTTCATTTGATTATTACATTTAAATTTAAATAGGAGTTTTTTGGATTTTGGTCCACGTATTTTTAAAATAACACCAAGGCTTAGAGCTGTATGATTTCCACAGTGTGGAAATGGAATTGTGGAATCCAGTCACAAAAATGGAATTTACTATATAACGCATAATGTCATGGAATTTGCAAAATTTTAGATGAATAAATCAAAAGTAGCTCAGTACACTTAAATCAAAACTTGATACGGACTAGTGTCTGTGAATATTAAGTCACAAAAATACTATTTAAATATGAATCCTGCATGTTTTGCTTGTCTTTAAATGAATTGCGCGAACACGGTTTCGTTTACTACAGACATACTGAAGCGCATGTGACACTTGTGGTTTTTTCAGCTTCTGCCACCTCAAAAATATATTACAGAAATATATTATTTAATTTGTTATTTCTACTACTACTGCTAATAAAATTATTATTAAAACATTATTTTTTAAGGAATATTTACCAGGGAAAAAAATTACCAGAATTTATTTACCAGAAAAATGTAAAACATAATAAAAAATTAACTAAAAAAAATGTAAAACACAGAATTTCTGGGAAACAAATAAAAAAAAAAAAATAACAAATTCATTTGTTATAAAATTAATTAATTGGAGATGCTGTTAATAATTAATGAAACCATAAAAATGGAATCCAGAAAATTAATGGAAAAACACAGAATTTGGTAAAAAATAAGACTGAATTTGAGGAAAAAAAAAATTATTTCATAGGACCTTAAAAATGTAATTTTCATGATTAAGTTTCATGATTTCATTGATTCATATTTCCTTTTAACTATTAAAACAGAGTGTAGAAAAATTAGAACAGAAAAAAATGGAATCCAAAAAAATGGAAAACGGAATTTTGGAAAAAAAACAAAACAAAATGGAATTTGGGAAGAAATAAAATGGATTTAAAATAACAGTAATTAAATTAAATTTCATACATATTTACAAATGTCATCCTAATTTTTTTACACATTTCTTCATTGTTCTATTCTTAAATTCTCAAGAAACATTTCTTATAATTATCAGTGTTAAAAATGTGTGCTGCATAGTGTTTTTTTTTATTTTGTTTTTGAAAAGCATGATACTTTTTTAAGATTCTTTGTTGAAAAGGTATTTCAAAAGAATTATAAATGTTTTTACTGTCTCTTTTGATCAATTTAATGTATCCTTGCTGAATAAAACTTAACATCTTTCAAAAAAAAATCTGACTGAGCCCAAACTTTTAAATAGTAATGAAGTACAATTATTGATGACTCATCTTGCATTTGAATATGTATCAGTACCAGCTGTCTCTGACTTGCATTAGCAACTAGCAAATCATGGTTTATGGCAAACTAAGATGCAAACTAAAGGCTATTGGCTATTTTTTAAAGGGCCAAGCTTTTCGATATATCCTGCTTCAGCTTCTTGTCTCAATAGAAAATCAGTACAGTTATTTCACTTGTTCACTGAATCATGTTAAGACAGTGATTATATTGTCCTTTACACTGAATTGAATTTTTCAAACTAATAGCTCAACAACGGGAGCTGTCACCAGCTGCCATTAAGCAAGCGGTATCTGCTGACTACTTCTCTCTGCGCACTTCTTTCCGTGTTTTACAGCGACGACCCACTTATCTTTAATCATCCTCAGTGCATCAGTGTGTTAGACCGGCTTAAAGACCAGCACATTCCACAAGATTAGAGCAGAGATCTTCACATTAACCAGTGAAAAGCCAAACTGAGAGGTTAATGCTGTGCTGGGAAACTTTATTCAGCATAGAGATGATGGGTCATGACTCACTTGACCTTTCACACTTTATCCCATAACAATGGCACTGAAAGCAAAGACAATTTTAGACAATATAGTATTAAGATTTGCGGAGCTCTGAATCAGATCCCTAAGGATCTGTCCACTCTGGGAAAGCTTTTTGGATAGCACAGACTCTTACTTTTCTGATGCTTTCAAAGCTTCCTTTTTACGTGAGAGCTTCAGCACGCCATACACAAACCCTAAGAAGTTTGATTTTTGCCTTTCTTTTAGCTATATAAAAGCACTTTATCAAAGCAAAGCACTGTGTGAGCTGAATCATGTTCCTGCAGTGAACCTACTGATACACTCATTAGAATGCTGAGTGTTTTAATGCTGCTACTGAAGTGGATGAGAAGCTCCGTCTCTCCTGCTTTCATTATTAAAGGAGAAGTCCACTTCCAACACAAAGATTCACATATAATGTACTCACCCCCTTGTCATCCAAGATGTTCATGTCTTTCTTTCCTCAGTCATAAAGAAATTGTTTTTTGAGGAAAACATTTCAGCATTTTTTTCCATATAATGGACTGATATGGTGCCCCGAATTTGAACTTCCAAAATGTAGTTTAAAGATGTCCACTTCCAGAACAACAGTTTACAGATAATGTACTCACCCCCTTGTCATCCAAGATGTTCATGTCTTTCTTTCTTCAGTCGTAAAGAAATTGTGTT